>APFE030687698.1:92431-103163 GCA_000404065.3 Pinus taeda
AAGAAACCAAAACCTCATCTTCAAAGGAGCAATGGGAGGCAGCTAAGGAAGAAATGGCTAATTTAGAGAAAACTGTATTAGAAATTGCAGCCATGGAAAAAGAACTTGCAAAACTAAAAGCTCAGTTAGGCAAGTTAGCTGCCAAATAAAAATTACAAATTTTTAAGGTCAGATATTGCCCCAAGTTTTTGTTTTATTTTCCTAAGTTCATTGGTTTTTTGAAGCATATATAAAAGGAAGACAAATTAGGAAGTTTGGAGCCAAAAGCGAAGCTGTAATAGTCACAAAGTAATTGATAAATTCATTAAAGACTGTAATTTTGGAAAAGAACAGCAGTTTCGTAGCGCGCTACGAAACTGCTGTAGATGACTGTTTTATAAGAAAAAATGAAATTGATGCTGAGGTCAGCAAATTTTGAAAGGGAATGCTTTGAGGACAGGAAAGAAACCATACAAGGCTGCCAAAGCGTTCAAAGAGTGATAGGTGTAAACATTGGAGCAAAAAGGTGAAACATTTTGGTTTTTTGCTAAGTCTTCCTAAAGCTACTTTATGACCGAAATATTAGGGTTCTGGTAGGCTTACCGAAATTTTGGGTTGAACACATGTCCAGTTCACAACACATCCAGATCATTAGGCATATGGTGTTATGCGTGGTCATCAAAGGTATTAAACAGCTTCAAGCACGTTCTTTTGGAAATAAAGATTAATGGAAGGCAGGGACCGTGAAAACAGAGCATATATCTTCACCAAAAAATGAGTCATCAGCATAGTTGGAATCCAAAGCAGCTCGTTCAGAGAATGCTTCTCAAATGCATCTCGGCCACTACAGGAAGGATACAGGTGTCAAAGCTCAAGAAAGGCATCATACACACGAGGAGATAGAATTAGAGTTTAAATATGATTAGGACTCTATCAATTTACTGCACAATACCTGATGTATTTAATAAGTTTGTTTAAGAAAAGATAAGGTTAGTTAATGATAAGCATCAAGCTCCCCTCATGCTGGAGGAGGAGTCTCAAGTAGTTTAAGTTTTGTTTTCCTATATATAGGAAAAACTCTGATGTAAATGGGGTTGGAGATTTATGAGAAAAAACAGAGTTTTTATGTTGGCTTATGTAAAAAGACTTTGACAGTAATAGAAACAGTGCTTTTTCTTCCCAAGATTCATCTTGTGTTTCAAATGCTTAGAGTATATGTGGTTTGGTTTTTTGATTCATCTTGTTTTACAGTTCACTAAACATGCAATCACTCTGAATTCACTTTGTGCTCAGACTTTCTGTGTATGTTTTGTTGAGTTGAGGTTCTTCTTAGTAAATGTTTTGAGCATTGAAACACTATATGCCTTGGTTTCCATGATTGAGTAGCTACTTGTTTACTGTAGAAGTGTATGACTCCATGAGCCCAATGGGAGAAGCCTAATCTTGTTGTTCCAACCAGCTTAAAGTTTATCTACTGTTTAAAGAGTTAGCCATCTTTTCTTGTCTTAAATGCATATCAAAAATCTGTGAGAGAGCCCTCTCTGACTAAGGAGGCTAAACCTTAGTCTAAAGCCTGGTTTGAAACAGTTGCATGAGATCTTACTAAGTAGTAGCCCTTAGTGCATGATTTTATGATAACAACTCCTATAGGTGCATTCATCATTTCCTACTTACCTAAAGAAATTACTAAACAACTTCTGAGAATTTTGCGTGTACTTATGCAATAAATGGCAGTTGTCTATAGCATGCTTTCCTCCTATTTGACAAATCGCGCACCATAATGCAGACATCCCACTAGGTTCAGCTTGTGCCTCTGGTCTCAACAACATTGGTCCTCCTCCCATGAGGTAATTCACAAACACTGGGCAGTGGTCCTTGTCATGACCCTGACCCTTACATTTAACACACCATACCTCGTCATGCACCTCTGGGCGAGTTGTCCTGTCCTATTTCAAACTTTTCATCTCAAGGCACAAGTTTTTCAACTGCGTGTGGATCTGCTAAACTCCTAGGTTAGGATCCTGTATTGGGGTTTCATGCAATCTCATCGCAATCTCCAAGGCCTTGGCTTGAGTTGTTATCCTCTGTTGTGACAGTGCATTCCTTAAATGCGGTGTTAGCGATGCTACAAACCATTTGCAGCGTTGTCCATCTGTCAAAGTCATATTAGCTTCGCGAATTGTGAACTTCGTTCTCTGATCCAACTCCCAAGGAGTCTCGCCTAGTAGCATCATGATCTCCTTGAACCTAATGATTGACTACACCTTTGACTTCAGCCTGCTAAGTTCTTTGTTTAGCGCAATTTGGATGTCTAAGATCCCCACATTTGGATTTTCATTAGAATGATTAATGTACCAGGTCAGCGCGCGATCCAGCAAAGCACTGACCAATGTTTCTTTCTTTATATTGTCATCCATGACTCCCTGTGCTTCCCATATAGCTTTTACTATGAACCAAAACTAGTCTGGATCTTCATTTCCTACTCCCTTGAACACTAGCAACTTTATTATGCTTGCCATATTGGTTCACAGTGGTGGCAGAGGTGGTATGGGTGAAGATGAGGGTGAAGACGGTGAAACTGGTGGTGGTGTGGGTGGGGGTGGTATGCACAGAACCATTTGTCTTATCAAATTGATTACACTTCCTGGTGAGACCTTCACGAGCTTCCCCCTCGTCCCCTTGCAAAGGTGAAATCAAGGGGCTAGTTTCTAGTTCTGGACTATGTTCGTTTCTATAAATTCTCCCACTTCCTGTAGCCCCAAACATTAATGTATTCACATAACCCATTTTTCACACAGTAGCATTTTAATCCAAGTGTTCTAATACTTAACATACTTACCTCACAGTCCTTTGACGAACCGTCGTTCTGCCTTACTATAGCTGATTGAAGTATCTACCGCGAATTCAACGATGAATCCTCCTATAATTCGATCAAGCCAATGATCAATGCACGCGATGTTATCCTTCGATGCTTCCAATCTGTGCACCAATTCTAGAGTCCACACAATAGGTCTGTCAAGCTTGCACCTTCCTTGGCTATCTGCTAGCTTTGTGATCCACTTGTATATCTCAGTAGGGAAAGATGCAAAGAAAATTTTGTGGATCTCAGTGTACAGGTACCAGTCCAACCACTCTTATTTTGATAGTTGCAGATTCTTGTTCTCCTGCGTCGTGAACTCGTGAATCTTCCTATCCAACCAATCTTCAATTCCTTTCTTAGTTGGATCCAGTGATATGACATCAGACATCTCTATGAAGATCCCGGTCCCGACAACAGAACCATCTATTGGCTTGTTGTGGCCTGACCCAGGTTTGGAGTTAATTAGCCAAAAAAATCTCTGTACTACTGGCCCTTTTGGCAACAGTCTACGGAGCACGAACTGAGGTCTCACCTGAGGTAGTATTGGGGGGTGCTAGAACCAGGTTTCTTCACCCTTGAGATGTCTAAGGGTTTGATTTGTTCCAACTATGAGTCCCTCCACACAGGTCACTTTGTGCACTTCCCTGGCCTTTGCGCCCCAATACATTCATCTTCATGCAACCCTAACTAGAGGTTGTGGGTCTTTCGCACTACTAGAGCAGCGATCTGCACTATTCCCCTAAGTCACACTTGTGATCTTACTTATCTTCTTGTACCAGTTAGTTATCTTCACATAAACAGATGCCTTGTGTTATATTTACTTATTCAACGCATTCATATGAGTTCGCGTAGTAAATAAATAGTAAACTTGCAATTCATACACAATAATACATAAAACAGTAAAAGATACACAAAAATATGGTAAAACTTCTCTTTATTAATGCTTCCAATGGTTACAGACTCGACCTGCCCTGCACACTCAACTACAAGGGTTCGCCCACTCAGCTGCAAACTACTAGGCCTCTGCGCACTCAACTGCAGAGCCTTCTCCTACTCTACGACCAAAAGTCACAACTTACACTTCGACTCAATCAATTCCTTAGATCATCATCGTTAGCTTCTATCTCCTTTTTACACTTAGAGCCTCGCTGTATTTATACAATCCCATGGTCCGCAAACCACGAGCAGATCTTTCAAGCCGACATTACATTACAAAACAAGGGCGGACAACCCTATGACTCTATTATGACTTCGCGCTCTGCACCCACAAATCGTGGAGTCTTTACAATGGACTTAGTCAAAATTTGGGCTTTAAGCCCCAAAACATGCCTTGGGGGGATTCGACACCCAACACTTTGGTGTGGAGAAAACTGTGGTTGTAATACAAAAGTACTTTTATTGTCCCAAACTCTGACTGGATGTTGGGAAATATATCAAATCTTGCACTGTTTGTGACATTGCCAAGGCAACCCTCAAGAAGCAAGGCTCGTACACTCCTCTGCCCACTCCTAGCCAACCATGGGAATCCATCTCCATGGAATAGTATATGTTTGGCCTCCCTTCTACCAAGCATGGGAATGATTGTGTATTTGTGTTCATGGACAGATATTCTAAGATGGCTATATTGGCAGCCTGCAAGAAGAGTATCACAACAAACGACACTAGTAAACTCTTCTTTGAATGAGTATAGGTACATTTTGGTATCCCATAAAGCATTATATCAGATCAGGATAGCAAGTTCTTGAGAACATTCTAGTCAAGCCTCTGGACACTGTTGGACACCAAGCTCACCAAATCGACTGCCTTCCATCCCCAGATTGATGGCCAGACAAAGGTCGTTAATAGGATGATAGTGCACATACTCTGCATGTACAACTCCTATAATCCTCAAACCTAGGGTGAGAGTCTTTCATATGTGCAGCATAGTTATAATAGGGCTCTACATATCTCGACTCATCATAGTCCCTTTCAAGTGGGTCTAGGATTTCAACCATTGTGTCTGATTGATGTTGCAATGCCTCATGTGACTACACAGACATAATACACACTTGTACTACTCAAGGCTGATAAAGTGACCAGATTTATTGAACACATCCAACACAACTTCCAACAGGTTCACGACATCCTTGAGAAGTCATATGCCAAGCACAAGCAATGACATGATCAACATCAGGTGCCACACAGGTTGCAGGTGGGCGACAAAGTCAGGTTACATTTTTAGAAATAACACCTTACCAGAGCCCAACGAAAGCTCAGACACTCCGAAATGGTCCTTGCTATTATAGCTCCAAATATCACCCTTGGTATTTGTGATTCTTGGTTTATGGCCTAGGGAAACCCCTCCTTCTAGACTTGGTCCAAATATTTTAAAAAACAGTGTTTTACTTCTCGTATGCTACTTTGCCCTGTGATAAAAGCGTGTACATGTGGGTTAGTCAATACCCAACCCGCGTATATGTGTTAAACCACTTTAAAAAAATTAAATTTCCTTAACTGTGGGCGGAGTTCATGGGTTTTACCTATTGATTACCTCCTAGTGCCCATGGCCCAACTATTTCCTAGCTAAAAAACCAATTGGGAGAAGTATAAATAGACTTCAATGGAAAGGCCTTAAGGAGCAGAGAAGAGATAGAATTACTATACTAATATTATCCCCTGATCAAGTCTAAAGTATCCCTGTGCTTCAAGCACTTCCCCAAGTTCAGGAAACCCTTGTTTCCTTGAGTGTTGATATTCTTCCACTTGCTTGAGATATCATGGTATTAGTTATGGAAGGAAGCTATTGAAGACTAGGACTGGACAGACCTGGAGGACAGTTCTAATTAGAGCCGGAAGAAGGAGACACAAGTGAACTCTTTCCGTGTTTATTATAGTTTTCTACAATAAAAAGAAATGTTTTCTTGTTCCTGAGATTGACATTGTTTATGCATCAAATGTTGTTGTAATTCATGCATGAATGATTATTTTGATGTATAACTAACCATTTTCTTATATGATATAAAGTCGATTTCATTAAAATGCTTTATCTATATGCTGCTATGTATGTTCAGATTGGTTTATTTACAAATTTGAAGATCATCAAGAGTTACAGAGGGTTTGAACCCTGCTTGGACTACCCAAATGAAGGACATCCGGGTATGTTCATCCTTACATAATTTGTTTATTTAAGCATGTTGTCTAAGTTGTATGCGTGTTTCTTGCTATAGATTACTCTTGCTCTATTGGGGTTCTGACCCAAAGCCCTAGGGTACTTATTCTTGTAACACTTACACCATTACCAAGGTTGTGGTAGACAATGCTTTTGAGCTTATAATTCCCTGATTCCTTGGCCTGCACCCAGTCTTCAATGTGCCCCATGTTCGACCATAATTCCCACCATTGTTGACACATCAGAGATTGCAAAACAAATCACGCCAACAAAGTTAAATCCAAACTACACGGAACACAACACAATTGATCAAATTATATACACACATGTCAAGAATTCTTGACAACAAAAGATACAACTATATCAGGTTGTCAAACCTAGCCAACTCCTGCACCAAGGCAAATGGCTCACAAGGGACCAAGTGCAACAGAAGTTTCCCCATCTCATGGAGGCACTCAATGCAATGGGGACCATTATTTCCTAAGGGTGGAGGACTAATCCATGTGGATATTCAAGGCCACCCTCCTATTCCACTTGGACCCCCAACATTGTCTCTTTTAGTTTTTCAGTTTCCTTACTTATTGCATAGTTTACTATTTTTGGCAGTTTTTTAGGTCCAAAACTTCTGAAGACATTTTGAGGCCTTAAAGGACGATTTTAGGGAGAATGGAGAGACCAAAAATTACCCAAATGGGGAAATTGATTTGTTTTTGTTCTGAAACCAACTCACAAAAAGATAGAAAAGATAGTTGAGTGCCTTAGAATTCAGCCTCTTCGAGGGGCAACCTCCTTTACATTACACAAATGAACAATTCTTGGATGATACAAATGACAAGACCTCCTTTCTATATATAAGAGTCTAAGGGGTCATAATATAATCAGAGCCGACATAACAATAATAATGTAAGGGCACAATAATAACAATAGTGGGCTTCTATGGGGCACAATAATAACAATATGGGGACTACATGGGTACAACAATATACTAAGGGGGTTGTACTAATAACAATAAGGGGTTACACTGGTAGTATAGGGGCCTAATAGTTTTTGGCCAACTCTTTGAGATATTCGAAACGAGGTATTATGATAGCCAAATGGAGATCATATGCCAAAGTTAGGACCCCGCGAAATTGATGTAGCAGTTTACCCAAACGAGGCCCACAGGTTTGGCACCTCACAGTTTTGGCGCCTCATCTCCTAGAATTATGTTTCTGGATGTTTAGGGTTTTCCATTGTTTCTCAATAATAAATAGGCATTAGAGCCTCGTTTTAGCACAGTTAAGAGGCATGTAGCCACCACATCTCTTCTCAATGATAAGCTAGTCTTCTTTTCATTCAGTTTGTAAGCATATTTTAGTATTTGATATTAATGAAATGAAGTGTTATTTCTGTTGTACCTTTGTATTTATGATCTTTGTAATTTTTTGCATTCTTGTTTAAATTTGGATCATGGTGTCAGAGTGGTCTGCTCTTTCTCTTTTTTTCTTTCTTTGCATGTCCCCAATGAGATCGAGTTATAAGGAGTTAGGGCTTGAACTGGTCGAACCTTTACAAGACCAGCCTCGCAAATCCTGACAGCCTCGCATAGGGGAAGAAAAGAAAGACAAGGGTGCAGGAGATCCTTTCAAAATATTACTCGAAGAAGCCCTCGAGCGACAGAGGAATGTGATGATGGACGACTTTGCTCAATTCCTTCAGCGACTACCCAAGGGCGGGACATCTACTTCCATACTCTGGAAGCGCCACACCCATTAAGGTACAAGTTAACTTTGACATTCCCATATTTGACGGTCAAATAGATGTGGACGCCGTAGATAAATGGTTAAATCTGATAGAAGGATATTTTTTTTTCGTCATGATTTTTCTAGCTGGGAAAATATTACTTTTGCTCTTCTCAAAGTTGCCCCCCACGTCAAGGATTGGTTGGAAACCTACCATGAGTAGAAATAAGTGCACCCTCACTATTTTCGGCCACAACCACTTGGTATTTGTTCTAGGATGCCATCAAGGAATAGTAATACCAAGTCAGGAGCTATGAGTATAAATACATAAAGTGGACCACACTGTGATAGGGAAGGGACCAAGACATGACGAAGTTTACCAAGGTTTTTCATACCCTTCGCAAGAAGTTGGGTATCAAGGATTTTGAGAAACATTTGGTACTCAAGTACCGTGGCTGCCTACACAGGTACATCGAAGATGAGATGGAGTTCTTGGACATATCCTCACTCGACATGGCATACCAATATGCTTCCAAGATCAAGCATAAGCTTAAATAGAAAAAATGATACTTTGAATCTGCGAATCCAACCAAGTTCCTCAATTTGTGGTTGCTCGATTGTACCTGTATAGAAGAAGGATGAGACCTGGAGGCTTTGCATTGATTATCGAGAACTAAACAAAATCACTATCAGGAATAAGTATCCAATCCCATGGATTGATGACCTACTAGACCAACTCAAGGGAGCCAATTATTTCAGCAAGATCTATTTGAAGTCTAGTTATCACCAGGTTCCAATAGAACCCACAAATGTACGGAAGACCTCCTTTAGATCTAAGAAAGGCTTTTTTGAATGGTTGTGTTGATGTTGTTGGACTTGCCAACATTCAGGGGATCACACCGGTATGAAGTCCCAAGTAGACCTCACACCGTATGAACTCAGATGACATCCACTTTGTAGTGGCCAAGAAGAAGGCACAAATCAGAATAAAAATACCAGTGGCCCCATTTGTGTGCAACACAAGGAAAAAAGGTGAGGAGGAAGATAAAATATTGATGGAGATGAAGCTTATCATCATCACAAATTCACCACCTGCAACTACCAAGTTCACTACATCTCCTTCTGAACCTTCATCTTCAAAAGGTCACAAGGAGACTGAGCTGGAATCACAAACTGTCCAAACAGATAAAGAGAAGACAATTTTTGACAGGTACATGGAAATAAAGCTCAGGAATGAAATTCTTAAAAACAACACTTATAAGCAATTCTGGAAGCAAAATTCCAACTCACAAAGTAGATTGTTGTTAGTATTTGATACAGAGCATGGTAAAATAAAGATGGAATTTCTTGAGGCCCAAATTCCATAGCCCAAATCAGTAGTAGACTACAAGAGCACAACCTTTGAATTTAGCACAAAGGACATACATCCCATTGATCAAATGGAGATACACAATCAAACTTGTGAGATGATATCCTCCACTCTGACAAACACTTCCATGTCCTTATCCAAATTACAAGTTTCTTTTGTAAACGTACAGTCACAGTTCAAGATGGAGAAAGTCTCCTCCTTGGCCAAAGATAACAGGATCAAGTCTTTGGAAGACTTGGTGATCAAGATAGGGTATGACCCTAAAGATGTCAATGTTGCTGAGGATATTGTGAAAAATAATAACTTAGACATTGCAACATTGAGGAAGCAACTCAAGCTACCAGCCACAGAAGATACAGTGACCAAGGACATTGAAGAAGGTGAAGCACATAAAGAAGAGATGATGAAAGTGATCATAGACCAAAATATACAGATTAGGCAGATGGAGGCAGAGGTTGGAGAAACTAATAAAGGAGAAAGAAGACAACATGAATATGGCCATTGTTCCCTTGGATGTTGTACCTCTTTCTCAACTGCCATCAACAGGAGCAACCACTGCAACTACTTTTTCAACTCAAACTCCCAGTGCTGAACAGGTTACACAAACACTACAAAACATGTCATTTTAGTCAAAGGAAATTGAGACTTTGCAGGGCCAACTCAAAGCTTTAGAAGTACAAAAGGCAAATCTAAAGCTACTTGGACTGCTGAATTGGAGAAATCCTAGAGATTGTTGGAAAAGTTGCTCCAGGTAGAGAGAGACACTTCAATTGGCCAAACCTTGGCCCAAGCCAAGGAAACTATTTGGATGAACATATTAGACTCTAAGAATGAGATTTGGCCTTCTATCCAAATCATATTTTAACAGAAAGAGATCATAGAGAAAGCAACAGAAACTATTGTGCAAGGAAGGGAAAATCTTAGAGAGATGCCGATAGAAGTTGCCAATATAATTAAATTCTTACACTCAAAGTCCAAATATTAGCTAGAGGAAGTAGGATTCAGTGACAGAATTACCACCATTCTAGAAGTAAAGAAAGTCTTGACAAAAAAATTATCATTGATCAGTTGGAAGAAAGGTGTGAAACCTTAGAGCTGCAGGTGAACAGATTTACAAAAGGATTGAAGCCTTGATGCAAAATACATTGCCCAATATATGTCATAAATGACAAGTTGATCACTCAAGAAGACTATATCCTGAAGATGAAAGAAGTGGCTAAAAGCAGTGTTAATTTCAGTGGAATTAAAGGAAGTATGACAACAAAGGAATTCTTGGAGACTGTTATCACTCAGGTTGTCCCTTGGCTCCTGAAGGGATACGGCCGAGGTAACCACAAACCAATCTTTGGATTGCAGGCTCTAGCCCACCTGCAATCAGAGAGGGCTCTCTCTTAATGATTTAGCTTTGTTGATGATGATTTTAGGCTAGTTATGGGGTTCAAGAGTTTGATTTTTTGTTTGGATGGAAGATGAAAGTGAGGCAGATAATTCCAAGCAGAGAGGCAAGGGAAAGTGTGATAAGTTTCAAACCATTGGGCATGGATTCATGGATTAAGGCTTGCTGTTGCGTTTTCTTGGTCACAAGAGGATTATGGAGCGGGATAGCTTACACATGAAAACAAATACAAATTTGCTGAAAAAGATGGATGAAAGTC
>APFE030687698.1:109045-119498 GCA_000404065.3 Pinus taeda
ATTACTGAGGTGTCATAGGACTTCAAGTCCTCATAACTCCAAGCGAATACATCTTGGAATTCTTTGAACAAATCCACATATTTTGGTTTTTGATCAGGGGGTAGATTTTTGGACAACTTAATCATTTTGGGCTATTCTACCGTCCCTATGTTGTGTTCTTCTATAGCAGCATTAAGAGGCTCCATTTTTTGCTTTTTGGGTACATCATTGTCATTGAACATGTCTTCTAATGGAGTAAGGCCAGCAGGTAGAAAATTAGTCTTTAGATCAATAAACTCATCCTCTGCTCTGGCTGTTTCCTCTAAACACATTTGTTTCAGCTGTTCTATGTTTGCATTGTCAAAAACAGTTGGGTTAAGGATCTGTTTAGCTGTTGCAGCTGTTACAGCCTGTTCATTTTCTTCTGTTAGCTGTTGGGAATCGTTCATGGTATCCATGTCAACGTTTGTATTCGAAAATTCGCCCTCAAGAGTAAGGAAATTGTTAATTTGGGCATCATTTTGAAACACTTGCCAATCCTTGACATTGTTAGGGACCGAGGGCCTATGTTTTATCTCAGCAGTGAAATGGTGATTTGGTTCAAAGGGAAGCTTGCATGTGCTAGCGAAAGTTGCTAGACTGTGAGCATGAATATTATGGTCTCTTGAAATTTTGGCAAGCTTGGACTGATTAAAAGAATTGAGTATTTCTGTGGCAGCAGTCCTGTAGGCTCTCATCCTACTGTCATTAGTAACAAAGTTACCTTTCATTTGTTGTATAATCAAATCGGAGACACCTAGAATGGACACTTTAGTAGCTCCTAGGACTTTGAGCAATTTTAGGCCTAAGAGGAGAACTTCATACTCTGCCATGTTGTTTGTACACCTGAAATTTAATCTATAGGCATGGCCTTCTGCGTGATTTTCATGTGTATTGTAGATCCATACTCCTGCCCCTGCTCCTAATTTATTGACAGAACCATCAAACTCTAAATACCATGTGATTTCTTGCTTAAGGTTTGTATTAAGAGTTTCAGTTATCTGAGGATTGGGCAGACTTATAATTTCTGTTTCGAGAGGTTCTTCTTGTTTGCTAGTTGCCTTGACTGTTGTGAAAATTTCATGGGCATTGGCAACTGATTCCTCATTGATGAATGTTTCTTGCTCTAAGGCTGAAGGCTTATCATCAGTTGGAGGATTGGTGTCATCATTAAATAAAATAAAAGAATCCATATCAGAATGGATTGAGTAAATTGGAAAATTTTGGGGCTTTTCCTCACTTCTTACCACGTACTTCATCAGTGTTTCCCTATACAGTCTCTTCGGTTGCCCAAAGACAGATATAGTGGCATAAGAGAGGTCAAGTTGAAGAGATCCTTGCAGTTTTTCTCCCCATGATCTTGATAGGAGCATGCCATACTTTGTGGGAATGTTAGCAACTACTACATCCATTAGAATTGTCTTGTTGGGAAATTGGACTAGAGACACACAAAGGTCTTTGATTAAGCCTAAACACTTGACTTGACTTGAGTCAAAGGAGTATATCTTTATAGGGTCTTATGACATCAAGGTTGAGTTTTTCCATTACAGCTTTGGGCATAAGGTTATGTGAGGCTCCTGAGTCAAACATAGCATTATGTAGGATTTTGTCATGTATGTGCAGACTGACATAAAATGGTGGAACAGGTCCATATGTTGATTTTCCGTTAACTTCTAGACCAAACAGCAACACAGGGGTATCATCTAGAACATTTACATCATCCCTGACCTCTGGTAGTTGAAGTGACCTTTGGATTTGTTGCCTATATACATCATGTTTGGCAAGTTCTGAGAGGGGAATGGATATCTTGAGTTTTCCAATTTCTGCTTCTAAGTTAAATGGTTTCTCCAATGGATTCTTAGTGTTGATAGTAGCAGATTTCTCTTTTTCAAGCATATTCTCTATGTCTTCTTTCTGAATGTCAATGTTATGATGAATGAGAGTTTGTGGTATTTCTATTTTGGGAAGATTTTTTGGATTGTTGTTCAAATTTTCTTTTGAGAGAGAGGAAGGTAGAGGTTGACCAATAGGAGGCTGCATGTCTGTTATGTCCTCTACCATTACCTGATGCGGGTTTGTAACAGAGCTATTAGCTGGTTGAGTTATGGTGACCTTGTCTTTAATTTTGTTGGGTTGTTTGCTATCCTTTGTTCTGTTAGACGCAGGGACATCAATGGTCCTTGTTCTTAACTTATATTGTTTGTGCACTTCATACACAGTAGAATCATAACCTTGTTTGAAATCAAAAGACTCTCCCGGCTTAGTCTGAAATTGTTTTACATCAGGGTAGTTTCGGTCCTCTTCAGTGAGAAATATTTGTTGTTCATTATTCGAATCGATTAGGTTCATGTGAGTCTCATCTGTGGGCTCACTGGATGTGGATGCCTCCGCATAGTTTTCTTGGAAAGGAGGCCTAATTTCATGGTCTGGACTAGCCCTTCCAGCGTTTGTGGTCTGATTTTTTCTGAAGTTCGGGTTCCTTATAGTGTTGGCCTGTTGTCCTTCCCATGATGATTTTCTCTCAACACTCTCTACTCTGTCTCCTAGCCTATGCATGCCGCTGATGATAGCATCTAGTTTTTGGTCTAAGGTTGAGGGTTCTTCCTTGAAAGTGGTTCTTCTCTCGATTCTGGCTCTGTTTCTTTTGGCAATTAGGTTTGCCTCCACACTGACAGCAACATCTTGCATCTCTGCAAGGCTTTGAGGGGCTCTTTTCCTTAACTGATATGCCATTTCAGCATCAAAGCCATCAGGGAATTTGTACAAAGCAAGATCAGGTGGAGGTCTCAAATTTTGAGGTATTGCATTGTAAACATTATTAAACCTTGCACAGTAATCCAAGGCAGCCTCTTGAGGTCCTCTTTTGATAGTATCATACTCAGATAGTATGTGCAAGGGGTCTTTCTTTTTCTCCCATCTGTTAATAAATTTCTGGTATAAGGTTTCTGGATTTAAAATGGAATTGGGTGTAAGTGCCCTAAACCAGGTTCTGACATCATTGGTCAAACTTTGGACAAAAATCTTCATTCTCACACTATCATCGTCAATCTCATAACTCTCAAAGTAATCCTGCATTTTCTTGGTATGCTGTAGGGATGTGCAGGAATTTGTGCCATCAAAATAGGTAATTTTTGTCTGATAGTCCTGAGGCATAGCCCCGGGATTAGCAGGCAGCTGTAAGGGCGCATATCTATTAGCCATATTAACGGGGATAAGAGGAACAACAGGGATAAGGGGAACGACTGGAGTGACTGGGATAATAGGGGCAACCAGGGTAGTATTCGTAATGAACGGAGGTGTAAAAGAAGTGCCTGGAGAAGTGGATGATGAAGAAGGGGAGGAAGGGTTTGAATGGAACAAAACTTTGACAGGGGTTGTGAAACTACTAGGTTGAACTGTTTCGGGAATAGAAGCAGTAAAATCTTCTCACTACTCTTGCTTTCTGCGGATTTTAGGGATTATGTTGGGATTTTCAAAAACAGTAGGGGGATTCAGATCTGGATTTAACCTTGTATGACGCAAATTCTTCTTGGGAGCCAGCTTCTAACTTGATTTTTTTTTTGGGAAATTTTCTAAGAACACAGGTCGACCGAACTTTTTTAAGGTTGCTTTCTTCCTCTGTGGATCTTCAGACTAGTTTTGTGAGATTAGCTGACAAGGTCCCCAGTGGAGTCGCCATTATGTTATCACTCAGGTTGTCCCTTGGCTCCTGAAGGTATACAGCCGAGGTAACCACAAACCAATCTTTGGATTGCAGGTTCTAGCCTACCTGCAATTAGAGAGGGCTCTCTCTTAATGATTTAGCTTTGTTGATGATGATTTTAGGCTAGTTATTGGGTTCAGGGGTTTTGATTTTTTGTTTGGATGGAAGATGAAAGTGAGGCAGATAATTCCAAGTAGAGAGGCAAGGGAAAGTGTGATAAGTTTCAAACCATTGGGCATGGAGTCATGGATTAAGGCTTGCTGTTACATTTTCTTGGTCACAAGAGGATTATGGAGCTGGATAGCTACACATGAAACAATACAAATTTGCTAAAAAGATGGGATGAAAGTCAGAGATGAAAGGCAATCAAGAATCTTTCATTAACTAATAGGGAAAGAGGTGAATGAATGGTTATCTAGGAGCAGTTAAGAATTCCTAAACTAGCATTCATATGTGAAAGAAACAGCGTAAACAAGATCATTTAAGTATGCATGTTCATAACTATTCCTGATGAAAACATGAAGAAATTGCAGAATTGAGAACTAAGGTCAGCCAACAAATCCTAAATATTCTCCTTTCTGCAATTTAGATGGTGATTGATGATAAACACAAACATAAAACTAAACAGAGTTAAAGAAACACTTATTGAACCATGTAGAAGCACAGGAATTCCATAGTCACTCCTCGACCAGTTAAACACAACAGACAGTTTCAGAATCCATGCTTTCAGCAGTCTTTGGTTATAGAAAGTATCACATTTACAGTGCGAGTCTCTGCTCGAGAAAAATATCGAACTAACAAAGATCAAACAACCAACCAACCCCTACTCCATTTTCTAGGGTGGTATATATAAGAAAAATATCTAAAGTCATTTATTACAACCGACCTAAACAGGTCTGCAGGAAAAAAGCTTTCTAAACCTAACTTATGCTGGAATTAAATGTAATCAAGTCTTTTTTGGGCTGCGCCAATGGCAGCTGGATCAAAAATTGAGTTAATGTGATTTCCTCTGTGGCTTGGTGCAGTGGTTTTGTAATAACTATGCATTGAGTTCTGGTCCACTGATCTCCTGTGAGTTTAATGTGCAGTCATTTGTGCTAGTGAGCTTTCAATGCGTCCTCAACTGCTTCTTGAATTTCAGGGCTTTCCTTCTAATGTTGGATTTGCCTCGAGCCATGAGAAAATCTCCTCTGATACACTTTGTCGCTACACTGATACTCTTTGACATGCTTTTTATCTTCACAACTGCTCTGATACTCTTTAACCTCTGAACCTGGTCTCTCTCTGTCTTCAGATACGTTCAAATTGGCAAAATCGGTCTTTTTCTGCCATTTTCGGTGCAAAAAGGGCCGAGGAATCTAAAGATTCTCCAATATGGCCCATTTCCCATAGCGCGCATCAAAAACTGCCTCTGTTTTTCATTCCGGAGCTCCGAAGCTTGACTTTCGCACTTGCGCGTTTTTCCGTTTTCTTTGGCTGCTGACGCCAGCATGACGTCAGCTATACGGTGGATGACGTCAGCATGATGTCAGTAGTGGGGTCCTCTGGTACGGATGTGATGTCAGCATGCTGACGTCAGCAGGGTGACGTCGTAGTACGGCAAGGTGATGACATGGCGGGACACGGTGGCAGGTGACGTGGGCCAGGCGCAGGAAGGAAGGGGTGAGGTGGAGCCGACGTGGCGAGATGACGCGGCGCTCCTGTCATGCGAGGGGAAGGGCGGTTTTGGAGTTCATCGGACCGCTTTTGATACGGAAGTAGTTTCTGTCAGGGGCAGCCTGATGCAATGGGAAGCCGCCAACTGTCCCGGTGTACGACGGTAAAACCGTCGGACATCGTGTGCTAACGTACCCATACAAGAGGGCGATCAATATGAGTAACAGTCGTCAGATCTGGGGGAGGCGATCAGACGGTGGACGGGCGGAGAAAAAGCGTGGGGTTTAGTCAAAGAGCGAGCACGATAAACCTTTATATTTCATGGCGCGGGTGGGTTTAGACTTTAGGAAAATGGTGTAACGTTTCGGCGCTTGGTGATTTATTTACACAAACATTAATAAATTCCAAATAAAATGCGCGGGGGGGGTGGGGGTTTGCATTTGGAGAGGGGTTCTATGTGTTTTGGAAGGAGTCCAAACACCTTGGAGGAAAAAACATGCGGAGATGAGGGCTCTTACTAAGGTCCAGGTGACTTAGTAATTCCCAGGAAGATATTTATGGTTATGTTTCAACCAGGGGGAGGGGATATTTACATAGGGGAGTTATTAACATAGTTTTAGTAGGGGAAAGGGAAAATAGATAGGGAGTTAAATAATAATGTCAGTAGTTAATATGAAAGTGACCAGAAAGCGCTAAGTTTCAGAGATCTTAGGCTGTGAAGGGAGAATAGAATATTGTAGAGAAGTATGAGCCTCCTTGATAAAGCAGATCTTTACCAAGGCTAATGACATGGAAAATGATAAACTAAGAGAAATCAAAACATCTTGACCTCTTTAGGGGAAGGTTAGTGAGTGATTAGGGAAGAGGAAGAAGAGGAAGTAGTGCATGCCTCGCTGATCCTTCAAAATGGAACTGTGTGATGTGATCTGTATGACGTGTAACCTTGAAACGGTGAAATTATCACAAATAAACATTCTGCAACCTCAAAATTTACACAGCCTACTACCTAACATTTTTTCTTTTTTTTGGGTTTGGGGGCATTGGACTGCAGACCCAGCTTTCAACTTTTTCTTTGATGTCTTCCTATCTACATCTCACTTATTTCTTCCAAGGGCCCAATTAGAGTTGGGCTCCTTGATTCTCTACTATCTAAAATCTGCAAGATTAAGTTTTGGCCAGATATTCATTCTCTATATTCTAAAACAGGAAATTGAAACCTAGGGAGACCAAGATTGAGCTGTTTGGACCTCCCTTCAGCTGAAACTTATACAAAAATGAAATAACTCTTCAAAATTGGAATGCAGCAGATGAACTTTGAGTAGCATTCTCTCATGGTCTCTTTTTTGGTGACTGTTAGCAAATATGGAGCATTGCAACATGCAAAGTATGACATATTTGGCCTGTAAAAATGTCCATCATGAAATATGAGTAACCTGTTGCAGCAGGAGGCTAACAGAGACCATGTCAAATGATTTCCATGTGTAGAATGAGGTAAAACATATTTTTACTGTAAAACAAAATTTTGCTAAATACACAGAGGTAGATGAAATTTACTGCAAGGTAACAAAGTTAATAGTGCCAGATGAAAAGAGATGGGAGGAGTTGATTGATTTACTAGATTGAAGGATAACTGAAGAGCAGTAAAACAACTTTGCCAACATAATGGTCAATTTAGCATCTCAACACTGTTACAGGATGACTCAGCAACCAAAACCATCAAAACAGGGCCACCGTTCTCTTGAACAACCTACATGGCCTATCCTTTTGCTAGGATTAGATGATATAGTTTGTAATTAGGATAATTATACATTGTCGGTTTGACAACGATTTTGTAAAGCAT
Source organism: Pinus taeda (assembly GCA_000404065.3). Taxonomy (NCBI): domain Eukaryota; kingdom Viridiplantae; phylum Streptophyta; class Pinopsida; order Pinales; family Pinaceae; genus Pinus; species Pinus taeda. The sequence continues at coordinate 116,263 of APFE030687698.1, forward strand.
TTTTGTAATTTTTATTATAAATACTTAATTATTAGAATTATTAAGGGTTGATTTCTGAATTTAATTTCCTTCTACATATTATAATTTTCAAAGTAATGGAGCATCAATAATACATGGACCTTTCACAGGATTCATGTGGTGTACTAAATGGTGATGTGTCTTTTCTATCTATTTGTTTAAACATTGCTTTTACTTTCTCTACTATTCTGAATTTCTAAATTAATCAACAGAAAATATGATAAATAGGATTCATTACTTAGAGTGCCCTACTGTGGTTGTTGATAATTTTAATGTTTTCCACTGAAGTCATATCAAGGAATTCTTAATTGCTCTTTGGTCTCTACTGAATCTTACACTTGTTCTATTCCACAATTCATTTAAATTCTGAAAAGATCCAGTTAGTGAAACCTAGCTTGCCCTGTGAGAACTCCTTTAAAAATTGATGAAAAACTCCAGTTTAGTTATAGGCTCCATAACCCAATGGAATTATAACACTTAAATAAACCAAACCAATCAATCAAAACAAACAAGTACAATCGTAACTAGCCTAAAATGTACATAAAAACAAAGCTAAATTAAACAGAGAGATCCCTCTCTAAAGCTGGTAGGGCTAGATCCCAGCTTCCAAAGTTATTTTGATGTTGTCCAATGCATTTACTCCCTCAACCTCAAAAATACAAAACGACAACATAGTGGCAACCATACTGGGGACGAATAATTTTTAATTCAAAACATTATTATTCCTTGGGTTTAGTCAATATTTCATTAAACAATTGTTATATCATTATGAAATACATGATCTGAGGTTGTTATTTTGTAAATATTCTACTGTGTCATTGATTTGATTTTATTTGTGTGATGATTTTTAATAGACCTAGCTCCTAAAAGGATTTTCACTAGATCTCACCCTGACCCTAATCCTGTTGAATTCATAGATAACCCTAAGAAGATGGTGAGAAAGAAGAGTTTTACAAAGAGTCAAGGTAGCAATATCCCATTGTATATATTCAATTCTCTTCCTGAAGATATTCCTTTGTCAATGTCTAATTCACTCCCAAAGAAATTTGAAACTATACAAGGTATAGAGTTTGATTTTCCTTTCCAACATAGTTTGTTTAGATCAAAGTCTGAGGCTTTTGTAGATCAAACTATCATTGATAAAGCCATACTACAACCATCCATACCCCAGACTCAAAATTTTGAAGTTGATCCTGACCTAGAATCCTTACAGCAATTTGACAAATTACAAGGTCTAGTTTCAGTGTTGGATCAAGCTATTGAAGAAGATTTTATTCAGAAATTTGTTGAATTTTATGCTTTGACAGTTGTAGCAGCATCTTTGTCTAATTAGTCTTCCTAATCTGTTCATCTACAGCCTCCAAGTCCTACTCATTCCATAGTTTCAACTTCCTTACATGTGATCTCTAAAACTATTATTCCTACTATCCCCACAGTTATTAAAACTACACCTCCATTAGGTCCATCTTGAAGTCAAAATTCCAGAACAATTATGGAAGGTAGGTATGCACCTTTGTTGTTACCAGGATAGCTAAATGTTATGCTTGGAGATTACCAAACTAAACTTGTGACCTTTGATAACACCAGTGCTTATACTTCTCAGCAGCATGTGGATAGGATGAATGATGTGTTTGACCTCCAAGAAGTAGATGAAATTGATGTTAAAATGAGATTGTTTGCCCAAAGTTTAGGAGGTGATGTCAAGAAATGGTTTAGGGGTTTACCTGTAGGAAGTATAGCCAACCTTGATGATTTCCATCAAACCTTTTTAGCTAGATGGGAGATCAAGAAAAATCCACTTCAACTCCTAAATGAATATAAAGGCTGAAAAGAAAACTGGAAGAATATTCTGAATGGTTCAATATTGTTTACAACGCCATTCCACAAGACATGAAGCCCTCCCCTGGCCTAGCTCTAATTGATTTTCCAGATGGTTTCAATGTAGATATGGAATATCAACCTAGAGAGATAGATCCAAAAACATTAGAAGAAATGCAAGCAAATGAAATTAAAGTTGAAGCTAACATCTTGGCCAAGAAAGCCAAACTGAAGTTTGAACATAGAGTTACCATAAAAGAAGAACATTCTACTTCTGTTGTTGATCATAAGATTGATAACTTAGTGAGAGTAGTGAATGAGATGATGTAAAGAGTAAACATTAATGACCAAACTCAAGTAAGAAAGAACCAAAAGGCCCCTCAAACTAGAAACCAAAACTTTAGAAGGAATGTTCCCCAAATTAAACAAAGAGAACAAAAGGGTCCAGGCCAGCAGGTTCAGCCTCCTTTTCAAGAAAATTACACTAACGATGAGGAGAATATTGTGGAATATTTAGATGATAATCAAATAAATTTTATGGGATAAACGATGATGAAGCATTTTTTCTCGCCTAAGAGGAGCATGAACTTTTTCTCCTAGCCCAAACCAAATTGGAGTCCAAAGAGTTAGATGAATATAAACAAGGGTTTGAAAATGCTATAATGGAATTCCATAGGCAGTACAACTTTAGGAGAAAAAATAATTTAGATACTCTCAATGATAAAAACTCAGATAATCTTGTTAAAAGGCCATCTGAAAATGAACTTAGGAAAACCACAGATAGTCTTCCTAAGAAAATTGTGGATAATTCTGGTAAGAAAAAGGTAGAAATCCCTGTCAAAAAGGTTGTTGACAATGTTTCTAAAATTTCTCAAACAGATACCCCAACCACCAGCCAACAAAGAGAGCCTATGACAAAAGAAATCACAGAACAATATGAACCTCCTAATTCAGTTAAGATTCAAACATCATTCAACATTGAGAATGAACTGGCAAAATTGAACATCCCCATTCCTCTCACAGAGTTAATGAGTAAAAATATGTACAACCCCAAGTAATGAAAGCCTTAAACATTGGGGAAAACAATGACTCTGTAAATCTAAATGATGACCAACCTGAACTCTTATTTGGACCACAAGTTGAGGGTAAACCACAGGAAGGAGGAGTCCCTCCATTCTATGTTAGCTTGAATATTGATGACAAGATTATCCATAATGTTATGTTAGATTTAGGTGTATCCCACAATTTAATGCCTAAAGCTATGATGGAGAAATTAGGACTTGACATTACTAGACCCTGCAAAGACTTGAACTCCTTTGATTCTAGCAAAGTTAGATGCCTAGGTTTTATCAAAGACCTATGTGTCACTTTAGCCCAAATCCCTACCAAAAGTCTAGTAA
>APFE030687702.1:0-19969 GCA_000404065.3 Pinus taeda
TCGTGACCTTTAAAAGAGATAAGGGGGCTGATACGTGACAGGAAGCGTGTCACCAGCAAACAGAGTGGTGGGCTGCAGATGGAAGAGCGACCACCGCCAAACAACAAGATAAAACCATGGGATAGTGATTTGGGAAGGGGGAAAAAACGAAAGGAAGAAATTCTGAAGGAGGAGGAACACCATGTACGGAAATCATCCACGGGAAGAGCTTGAGTTGTTCTGAGGTTCTGGGCACGGGGAAACAATTGGCTTCTATTAGAAGCTTACTGGATTGAGCAGCCAGGTTCTGCTCAGTTTGGCTGGATGGATTCGGTCTTTTGGTAACTATAGCAGCACAACTGGAAGCATCTTCAACCGCAAGGGCACAGGTAAGTACCTCAGCAGTTCTGTTAGGTAAGTACCTCAGCAGTTTTGTTAATTGATTTTGTAAGATTTTAGGAAATTGTTTACAAGTTCATGATATAAACCCCTTACTGTATTTGCATCTGTTTACAGTCTTTACAACTAAAGTGGCACCTGATAATTATATGACGACTCCATGCCCAAGGATGATCCAGAGGACACTTGTACCATAAGATATCATTAGTCAACAGAGTCTTTTAACTCTACTTCTACCTTCTCGTCATCTTTCTTGTCCCCAGATTCTACACCCTGCGAGGAATTGCAATAAGTGATACCAATAATGAGGAGAGTTTGTAATAGGCCTAGGATGTTGGGACTCAATCAGCAAACGAGTACACCTTTGAGTGTTTTTTTTATCTGGTTAATTATCCCTTCTTTTTCAGAAGCGGATAATTTTCTAGGTTTTTTCACTCACATTTACCCCAAAGACAGGGTGACGGTTTGAAGCTTGAGTCTCTAACACATATTAGTGTCTAGAGTCGATGTATACTACCATACTAGATCACACAAAAAATTTCATGGAATTTGGTTAGGTCTAGGTAGTCATTTTTTATTTTTTTTATTTCTCGCGGGTCAAAATTTGCAAATAAACTTGTACTTGTAATGTAATAAGTGATGTCTAAAGAAGTTGTATGGCGTATGAGTAATGAAATTTACACCTCTCACCCTCAAATTTCTACTATGACACACTTTGATGGGTTAAAAATGTGTTTTGAACCCTCAAAACACATTTTTCCTAAGTTTAGTGGGAAATCTGGCAATTAATTAAGCCAGAAATTAAATAAATGGCGAAAATAAATATCCACACATGCTAAATGTTGTGGAAATGAGGTGGAAAATTATGGGGGAGTTAAAGTGAAGTCCCAAGGTGATGTGGACTCTTAAAATCAAGGAAAGGACATGTGCTCAAATAAAACCAAATTTCTAGCATTAAAAGAGAAAGTTGCTTACCTGGAAATTCGAAATTGTGAAGTTAATGCACATTTGAGAGGATTTGAGAGAATATTTGGTGGATATTTTTGTGGGAAATTGTCCCCACATGGGTTACCACCCATATACACTTGTCATTCCATCATAAAATTCGAATTTGGCACATAAGAGAATAGGAAAATGATGTCCACTTGCTAGAATTCGATTTTTACACTTGGCATTGGAGCTCCATTCAACAAATTCGAATTTCTCTTTGGGATTGTCACCTCATGCCACTTGTTTAATCACTTCTACATTGGGATTGGCTCCAATACCATTTGTCATTGTCATTCTTCATTGGGATTTGCTCCCAATTCTCTATATAATAGAGCCATGGGCTTTCACATTGTATCATGTAATATGAGCTATTGTGCTTGAGGAGACTCTGCGGGATTGTATTCACTACTTGCAATATAATACAACAGTCTTTGGGGTAAAGCATGATGGTGTTCTTCTTCTTGCATGCGTGGTAAATTTCTTGATTTGTCGTTATGCTTCTATTTATTTCCTCATGTCATTATTTCTTTCATGCTTGTTTCAACTTATGTTAGTATGCAGTTATCTCATATTAGCATAAGAATTAATTATTTTTTTTAGGAAAAGAAATCTTCTAGTGGATAATAGATGTATCTCTAGGAATTCTTTCCACTACACTTATTTAATTTCATGTCGATTTAATGATTTGCGGTGAAGTTTTATAGATGAATCATTATTTGGTCAAGTTTTTCAAGCGTAAGGGGAAATTCTCGAAGGAATCAACCCATTCTTGAAAAATATTCAAGGAGAACCCGCATGTTTTGAATTCCAAAGTCTCATTTATATCTTATTTGGGTCTTGTAGGTATTCTTTCAAGTTTCTTAAAGCTTTTATTTCTTGCATCAAAATATCAAACTTGGAAATTTTTTTTTTTACGTATTGTACTTCATTTATCAATATCTGGCTAGCTCATACTTAGTCAAAGAGGAGAGCTTGCTCATACTCTTTGGCCTAGCCTCTTGTAGATTATTTTTGTAACATTCTTTTTTGTCATCTTGGTCTAACATTTGAGTTATTTTCATATCCTTTTGAGCAAGATAGTTTCCATGCTTTGATTTGTAGACTTATTCATCTTGAAAACATTTATAATATCTTGTGCTAACAATTTAGTGTTTCACTTTTCAAGGTTATTTTGGCTTTCCATTTGAAAGCATTTCATTTCATTTTAAGCAAAATACAATTTCATTTCATAAAGAGAAAATACTTGGAAAGCACTAGTTGTTTATGTATTTCATGCTTATCTTATGATGGTTATTGCTCATATCAGTTTTTGCTTATAAATCGTAAAGAAATAATCTATTTAACTCTAAAAATTCTCCTAGAAACTCACATCTCGTTTTAGCTTAACTTTTCATTAGGGACCACCCCCTTTAGCTAACCTAGGAGATAGCTCAAACAAAGAGAGTCGGGATTAGTGTGACAGCCCCTTCTCTAAGTTCCCTACCACCAACCACACCTTGTGGGGTTGAAGGCTTTTCTCACTGACTTGTAGGTAAGTGTAGGCGGCAAAGTCAACGCCCTTCTTGGCCTAATTTAGTATGCTTATAGGGATTCTAATCTTGGTCACTTCCTTTGTGCAAAAACACTCTTAGTCTATAAGAGATGGAGAGTTGATTAAGACAATGATTGATTATTTCTCGAGTAGGTTCATTGTTCCATTTCTATACTTTTGACACCTTTCATGTTAGATTAATTGAGTGAATTTGTGAGTAAATATTGGAGGTCACTATCATGGTGTTCATTTCACTGTGTCCTGAAGCATGATGTGAGTCTTAGTATTTGAATTGTACTCTGTTATCAAGCATTTTATTGCAGAAGTTTGAGTTGGCTTCTGAGATTTCAGCAAGTATATCTCTCAAATTTGCAGTTCTTTTCAGGGTACAGTTGAATAACTTTTTCTTCAGATCAATAGGGATTAACTCCTATATCTAACAAGCACTAGCCCAAAATGAAAGGGATTGTGCGAGATGACATTGGCACTTTTCCTAAGAAATTTCATTTGATCACTTCCAGTTTCAAGTGGTAACCATTGCTAGATATTTGGGGATCACCTTTGGTCTAAATGTCTCTCTAAGAATATGTGGGATGGGGTCTTCTCTAATGTAGGGAGAAAGACTGGAAATTGAATTAATAGGGGCAGTGCCCTAGCTGGAACTACTAGAGTGATCTCTAGGGTCCTTGTTGCAGGATGTGTATTCTTAAAGTCAGAAAATTTGATCCCTAGGTATTCCCATAGCTGAGATGTTGCATTCTGCACATATTTATTATAGCCAAGTCAGCAAATTAAAATTCTTGCATATGGCTCCGGGATTTTGGTCATTCATCAATGAAAGGTGTTTCAACTTTCTTCCTGAAAATAATTGTTTACAATCAGATGTATCACCAATAAATGTAAAATATCCTCTCAATCTAAGCATCTTTGGCAAAACAACATGTCAAATAATTTCAAATGAACAGTTTGATATCCAGTACAGCAAAATGCATAAACAGTGGGTGCCGTGATGTTCAATCTCATTTGCTCCAGAAATACAATGCACTATTCTTTCATCCCTTCTTAAGGAAAGTAATATCAGTTATACTTCAACTATGAGTGAAATCTGTACTGCTCTCAAGCACTGCTTACCTGTGCTGAATTTATGAAATGGATGATCATCGGAACTTATATGTCTTTCCAACTGTATGAATACAAAAATCCAAGGAATTTTTCCCATTAGCACAAGTGTAGATGATTTTTAAATAAGGAACTTCCTCTCAAACAACAATGCATTCCTAGATAAATGTTTGAAGTGTTTCAGATTAAGAAAAAGAAAAAAACCACTAGAAGTGTGCCCTATCAGCAATGTCAGGAGTTTTTGGTATTCTCAAATTTCCAGAGAGCACAACCACAAAGTGTCTTATCATTTATGAGGCACCAACAGGAAATTTTGGTATTTTCTAATTTCCATAAATCCCTAAAGAGGCCTGGAGACAGTTTGGCCCTTCTGTATAGACCTGCTACCAAGCCATTTCTGTTTCTAGCAATACACACATTCCGCCAGTAAGGAGCAGAGTTCACGTTTCAATCTCTTTTACTGAATTTTTGGAGCTAGTTTGGACTCAAACTCGGCTACTTGACCAGTTATGCACAAGTAATTCACTGATCACATTTGGTGGACAATTACATACATACTCGACAAGAAGAGTATATAAGCACTGGGAAAGAGGATATAGGACTCCATTGTACATTCCTTCCACTTTTATTTTCAGTTTTCTAAAGATTTACTTGTAATATAAGATGTATTTTTCAAAAAAAAATAACGTAATTAACTGATAAAATTATTTCTTTATTTTTCTAGCTTCAAAGACATAGTCTAAACCTATTTTCTTCAGTTACAAAGTTTGTAACAGCTTTGTATGAACTATGGTATTCCAGTAATCAAGTCTTGACATGAGGGTATAATTTAGAAACGTTTCTTATTCCATATGTTTCACATATCCTGAGCATGAATTAATATGTTTGAATCAATATTTTCATGCCTAAGATTAGCTGGAAGTAAAAATATGAATCTCAAATCCATTTTTACCCCTAGGTATTTATTATGCCCTAACATGTGGGGGTAACTAGAGGATTTTTTACTTTTGATTTTCATCACAGTAAGCAGTTCCATATGTCATATTTTTCTTCATGGTGATCTATCCTTAACATAAATGGATTTGCTTCAGCCAGTTCTTTGATGCATATCACCTTGGCAGTGGAGGAACTGTACACAATTCAGATGCTTTTGGCATGCAGTGTGCCATTATTTTTCTTCTATATTGAGATCACATGATGATGCTTGATGTAGTTAAATTGCTATATCTCATATTATTTTTTGCATATGATGATATTGTTTCATGTATTGGTCATGACTGTGGGTATAATTTGATAATGAATCATAACACTAAATCTTGTCTTTGCCATTGTTGTACCATGGTGGTTCATAATTTCCCTTTAGATAAGTGTTATCACTTTTGAGTCAAGTTGGACTACTAGAGACTTGACTAGGCATAGCATGTCCATTCTCCACAACCATCTTTCACTCCTTGACATTTTCCCATCATTTTGTAATATCATGTTTTAATTATTTGCATGATATTACGGGAAATTTTCCTCAGAAAATCATATGCCATTAATTTTATCAAACAGCACAAGATTCCCAACAATATATATATATATATATAATCCAGAATATGGCAGAGACAAAATATAAGGCAATTACAACATGAACAAATGCAGCGAATCTCAGCTTATTTATATTAATATATAGAGTATCGTATTACAAACAACTTGAGAATGGCTGAGATAGAATCCTCCGAACTGCTGCAAACTAATTTTGGCCTTAAAATATCTCTGTTGCAACACTGGATCCAGCCTCCCAAAATGGTATTGCAACCAATAAGCGCTCTTGTGGATTTTGAATGAATTCACCAAGGAATGGGATGGGTTTTCGTCCACTCTCACCAAATCACCCTGTTGCACCAATTTTGTCACAAGACCAAGGAAGCAATTGTGCAAAAATTTTCAAATATCAGAATCATCAGCCAACTATCTGTCATGTCATTGTAAACCCAAATTCTACAAGTTGTAATGTAAATGATGCTAATAAGGCCGTGTAATTATGTAACAACCTAGGTAAGCCTATGATTTTGGCGACGAATTTCATCCTAGGATGTTTTTTAACCTCACCGATTATCTGTGTTTCTAAACACGGCTAATCAAAAGAGTTTTTTTCCTCTAACTTCAACCCCAAAGCTAGGGTGGAATTTATTGACAAAGTCTTAGGTGAGTCCTAATGTTTTAGTCGAGTCTTTGTAAAAATGATTTGGGAATAATTTAAGCTATTTGGATAAATTATTTTATTACAAATCACATGGTCTACTAGATCATATTGTGCCGCAGAATTGGGTAAAAATTATGAGGGTCTATAGCGAACAGGTATTACCCCTTTGAGGGTTGAATTTGTAATCATCTGATGCAAAAAAAAAAAAATGTGCATGGTCCCTTGCAATCAAACACCATGGCTAAAGTATTTGAAGGTGGAAAAATAATTAATCCCCTCATGTGTCAATTAATTAATTTTTCTAGCATGTTAGTGTCCTATGTTATAGTAGTCAAAGGCAAGCTTAATTTTTTTAATTATGTTTTGGTCAATTTGTAAAACGCTGCTACGATCTCATAGAGATCAAGATTTAGTGTCGATAGGATATACTAAAGTTTGATTGGTAAATAAAAATCAAGTTGCCAAAGTCTTAAAAGGTCTAGTTTTAATAAGTTCAGGAAAATGTGTCATCCAAGTCATGAGTGAAAGGTAGTAGTGGGTCGTTATTCTCTCACCATTGAAACAAATCATTGGTGTCTTTTCGGGTTAGTTGCTAGGTCAAATCAAAGATTTCACCACAACATTACCATCGCAAGTTGATGTTGCACTTTCCTTTTTGTTGTAGATCTCTTTTTTGCTACACTTCAATATTCCAAATTTGAAAAAACAATCATTGCAATTAAAGGACAACTTGGATCGCGTGGAGGGTGACAAATACATGCACTGGTTCTCAAAAAGTCATCAAGCAAGTTTCTCATCCTCCTCAGACACTGTGAACAACAAATAAGCATTGTTGCATTTTGGCTGCAGGGGTCCGCTGTGCTTCTGCAAGTTGAAGGTTGTCTTGTTACCACAACCATCCTCAAGTTCCAAATTTCTCTTCTCTAGAATTATTCATGTTGTCTATTGTTATATTCATCTTAAACAACCAAGGAGAGCACCCAAATGAGCTTGCAACCCTCATAAACTTGAACTCACTGCGCTTTCTCGTTGCGTTTGTGTATTTGGAAATTTGTTGCATATAAAAAAAAAAAATTATTGCATTCTTGTCTATGAGTTGAGTTCTTGTAGTTTGAGATTTTTAATATGTCGATTTCTGGTAGCATCGAATGTGCTCTAAGTTTCAAATTTTGTAGGGAGGTTTGGGAACATGTATTCCAAAGAACCCAAAAACGTTTTGGGAAATTCCATCCAGAGAATTTTATTAAAATAATTAATTATTTTTAATAGGTCCCTAAGTCTAAACTTAGGAAATTAAAATAATTAATGGCTATTAATCTAACTTTCGGTGTGATTATATAGAGAGGAGGAGGGGGAGAAGACGACGGAGGGAAGCGACGATGATCAATAGCTAGGGTTAGGGTTTTCTGCAAGGTTTGCCTCTGGCAGACTTGTGGCCGGGTCAGGGTGCAAGAAAAGACTGTAGCCACCTACACCAGATCAAGACAAGATAGAGTCACAGGCCGTTGGGATAGACAGGCCTTGGCCTGGGCTGATGGAGAAATGACAGAACTGGCAAGGGGGAGCGATCCCCTCCTACAAAAACGTAATGGCGGGCAAGGCAAGCAGGAATGGAACAACCGGAACCATAGGAAAGCAAAACAAGGACGCTCCGATCATGGGGGCTCGCTGGCAAGCGAGAATGGGAAGCAAGCAAATGTTTGCCGCAAGCAAAGAAAAAACCCAGGTTTGTAGTCCCAAATAACAAATTAGAAGAATACAGAGCATATATGAAAGACCATGCTCTGATTTGCAAGTTTATAGGGGCATGGCCATCAGAGAAAGAACTGGCAAAATGGATACAGCAGAGATGGCAACCTAAAAGACACATAGACCTAAAATTGGGTGTTAAAGGTTTTTTCTTGGTTATCTTCTCTAACCTGGATGATAAGGAGAGGGTTTTCGATGACGGACCTTATTTCTTCAACAACGCAGGTCTCTTTATGAGGTATTGGGAAGAATGCTATAACCTAGATAAGGAAAAAATATTGGCGGCACCAATATGGGTCCGACTTTTCAGACTCCCAATTGAGTTTTGGGATCCAGAAATCCTGGAAGGTATCAGGAACTCAATTAGGACCTTTGTCAAAGTAGCAGACACCACCAGAAAAGGCAGATATACCTCCTATGCAAGGATCTGCGTTTATATGAACATCACGGAACCGCTTCCCGACTGTATTGAGGTGGAATACCACGATGAAGTATGGCAGCAACCAGTGGATTACCAGCATAGAAGATGTCATGAATACGGCCACCTCTTCAAATCCTGCCCCTTGAATGATGCTGGATCATCACCGGACATTAGGAAGGAGGAAGAATCGAGGAAGGAGGAAGATTCGGGCAAGGACAGAGATGATGGCTTTTTAGAAGTTTACCGACAGAAAAAATCTCAAAAAGGGCTCACCAATATTAAAATGCCTTCCAAGGAATCAGCTCAAGTAAATCAAATAAGTTTGCGGCTCTACAAGAGGAGGAAATGGAAGAAGACAGTGAAGAAAGCGGCGAAGAACCAATAGAACCTAAAAAGGTAGACAAAGGGAAAAGCAAGGTACAAACTAAGACAGGGGAGGAAAAGGAAGGGGAAGAGACAAAAACCCAGCAAGAGCGGATCCAAATGGAGATTGACCCCCAGCAAGACAATGGCAGTGAAGAGGAATAGGTCATGAAGAGACTACTGCAAGAATGGAGGCATCTGGATGAGAGGTTCATCTCGGAAGATCAGAAGCAACTATACAAAGACATGTTCCAACGATACAAGGAGAAACATGGAGCGATCACAGTTAGTCAGCCTGAGCACCTAGGATCGCAAGGGGCGCAAGGCACAGAAACGGGCACTATAGGAAAAGGGGTAAGAAAACGGGGAAGAAGACCCATGAGCGAATCCATTCAAATGGTGGGAGAAATGTTGGTGAATTTGGGAAAAGTAGTGCCTCTGTTAGAGGTATTCCAACAACCCATCAAATAGTTGAAATGATAATTACAACCTGGAATATTAGAGGGTTAAATAGTAAGGGGAAACAGAGATACCTGAAGGAGAGACTCAGGAAGGATAAACCTAATATAATGATAATCCAGGAAACGAAGACCAGTGAACAGAAACTGAAAGACATCTTGGGCAAATTTAAACCCCATTATAAGATAATAGCTCAGGATGCCATAGGAAGTGCAGGAGGCTTGGCAATACTCTGGAACCCCGAGGAGGTTCAATTTGAAGATTTGGTAAGTTTACCTAGAATCCTATCGAGGAAATTTAGGAACATTGGATCCCAAGAATGGGTTCTCCTCACAGGAGTGTATGGACCGCCCATACCTGGGGAGCGCAAGATTTTCCTCCAGAACTTGGAAAAAACCCGGAGTCTTTTCCCAGAAAAACCATGGATTGTAGAAGGAGACTTCAATATGATTACATCACTGAGTAAAAAAAGAGGAGGCCTCAGAAGGACAAACACGGACATGGAAGCCTTCGAGGATATGATCAACGAACAAAGGCTGGTGGACATCCCAACTATAAATGGGTTCACACATGGAACAATAGAAGAGGAGGCACCCACCAAATTGCCTCGCGGTTAGATAGATTTCTTATATCTTCACAGGTAATAAACCGAGACATTTTCATAGAAGCCATGATCCTGCCGGGAATGGGTTCCAACCACTGGCCAATCAAACTTGAAATTGACCTCAAATCTAACCCTAAAAAGCGCCCTTTCAGGTTTGAGGCCTTTTGGCTCAGAAATGAAAAGTTTATGACGAAAGTAGAGGATTGGTGGCGACAAAGTCAGCAAAGGGGGAGGATCAGAATGCAAACCTTCCAATTGAAACTAAAGGAAATAAAAGAGAACATTAAAAAATGGAACAAAGAGGAATTCGGGAATATTTTCAAGGATCGGCAGCAATTAGCCCAGAGAATGACGAGAATTCAACAAGAAATCATTATAGCAGGATGGAGCGAAGTACTATCTAGAGAGGAAGGGGTCTTGATCAGCCAGATTGAAGAAAGAAGGACACATGAAGAGATTCTATGGAGACAAAAATCAAGAGTGAATTGGTTAAAAGAGGGAGAAAGGAACACAAATTTCTTCCATCAGGCTATGATCCAGCAGAGACAGAGAAATAGAATCTTCTCTCTAAAGAATGAAGAAGGAACTCGTCTAACCCAGCATGAAGAGATGGAAAATACCCTGGTTAGCCACTTTAAAGACCTCCTCACAAAACCACAAGAGGAACGACAAGCAGCTATCAGGAGAGTCTGCAATGAGATACCAAGCTTGATTACCAGAGATCAAAACCTCGCCCTAATGAGGGCAACCACCATGGAGGAAGTCGAAGAGATCGTGAAAGGGATGAAGAAGAATAAAGCCCCAGGACCAGATGGTTTCACAGCGGAATTCTATCAAGCGGGTTGGAAATTCATGGGGCAAGATATTTTGGACGTGGTTGAGGAATCCCGAAGAAACCAGAAGGTATGTCCTGGCCTTAACTCTACTCTTTTATCTCTTATTCCTAAAACTGCCAAATCCGAATATCCCCAAGGTTTTAGACCCATTGCCCTCTGTAATGTGATCTATAAAATTATTGCAACCCTGTTGGCCAAAAGACTCAAGCCCATTCTTTCTAGTATTATTTCTCCTGAGAAAACAGGATTTGTGGAAGGGCGTCAAATTCTTGATGGTCTCATAGCGTCACAAGAAGTGGTGCACTCTTTGAAATCCAAAAAAGAGGCAGGGATGATGATCAAACTAGACCTATCAAAGGCCTACGACCGTCTGAATTGGGAATACCTTAAATCAGTGTTAGCTGCCTTTGGTTTCTGTAACAGATGGATTGCATGGATATCGGATATGATTTCCACCCCGATTTTCTCCATTCTCTTAAATGGTACGCCAACTACCACCTTCAAAGCCTCTAGAGGCTTCAGGCAGGGGGATCCCCTATCCCCCTTCCGCTTCATCATTGCGGCGGAAGGGCTAGGGAGATATATTAAAAAGGAATTGGATTTAAGAGATCTGTGGTTTGAGTTTTTTGAATCATTGATCGGAGAATCCACAGTAAGAGAATTTTTACACCAAAGTTTCGAATCCCAAATGGGATCCATCAATCAGGGCTCAGGAAAGATCTTTCTCTGAGCCCTGATGATGGATCCCATTTGGGATTCGAAACGTTGGTGTAAAAATTCTCTTACTGTGGATTCTCCGATCAATGATTTAAAAAGGAATTGCAGGAGGGCAAAATCAAAGGGCTCTGGATTTGGGGGAATGATCTGCCAATCACACACAAGCAATTTGTAGACGACATCATGTTGTTTTGCGCAGTATCTCTCAGGGAAGTAAAAAGAATGAAAGACATCTTGAACCTCTTCATGGAAGCATCGGGTACTCAAATTAACAAGGAGAAATAATGCACTTACATTTTTAACACAACCGGAAATGTTAAAACTCATCTGACAAGAATCCTGGGTTTTAGGTCTAGAGATCTCCCCACCAAATATCTTGGCACCCCATTAGCTCTGAATCCTCTAAAGATGGTGAATTGGGAACAAACCATCGAGAAAATTTCTAGAAGACTGGCAAACTGGTCCTTTAGAACCCTAAATCTAGCAGGAAGAGTAGTCTTGGTTAAGGCTATCTTACAAGCCATACCAATTTACCAGTTCTCGGCAACAACAGCCCCAAAAGGAGCATGTGCCAAAATGGTGGAGATTTTTAAAAAATTCCTCTGGGGAGGTCTGAAGCATCAGAAGAAATGGGCTTTGATATCCTGGCAAGGTCTGACTAAGAGTAAAGAAGAAGCAGGGTTAGGCTTGAGGGACCCCTACATTTTGAACCAAATAATGGGAGCAAAACTGTGGTGGAGATGGATGGCGGGAGGCAGAGACCTATGGAAAAGAATCTAGACGAAGAAATATAACATGCCAAAAAACACCGAGGACATCTTAAGACATATGGAACCTCCAAGGGGCTCTACAATATGGAACTTGGTGAGTCAGAACAAAGACATAATAACCAAGCATGCCTTTTGGGAAATAAGGGATGGAAGATCAGCAAAATTTTGGGAAGAAGCTTGGCAAAAAAGGGAGAAAATGAACGGCATACAGGGCCTAAGAAACACCTTTCATCTTTCAAAAGAGGTTGGTTTAAATTATGTAAGAGAGTTCTAGAAAGAAGAACACATGGAGGATTACTGGCGAATATGGAAAAACCCGGAAGAATGGAACCAAACAATTGATGGGGAACAAACAGAGCTGTATACTAAAGAAATGAAGACAAGGAAAATAGTTATTAGAACTGGCCTTGACATCCTGAGATGGGGCCATTCAACGAAAGGAACATTCACGATCAAAGAAGCCTATAACCTTACCATGGAGCCGAAACGGGATACCTTGAAGCCCCTCTGGAAACAAATTTGGCAAGGAAATTGGTGGCCAAAAGTGGCACACTTCCTCTGGCTAACGTGCAAGGGCCGAATATTGACATGGGACCAGCTACAAAAAAGAGTTATACAGGGACCACCCCACTGTGGTCTCTGTAAACAGGACTAGGAAACTATTGAACACCTTATGAATTCTTGTCATTTTGCCCACAAACAATGGGAAGACACCCGTTGGGTCTTTGGAAGGACGAACAAAGATCCCCAGAACATCAGAGAAACAATCCAACAATGGGGGCGCGGTCAATTCACCAGCCCAGTGGTGAATAGAGCCTGGAATCTAGCTGTAGATTTGAATTGTGGATGATATGGAAGGAAAGAAACCGAAGAATCTTTCAAAACGAAGAACTAACTCAAGGGCAGGTCTGGAGAAGAACCCTGGATCATATAAGAGAAACCATATTAGCAGAAACATGGAGTCAGGAGGACTAGAAGACAATGCCCAGTGAAGAACGAATCCTGGTCCAACTAAACCTCGATCAAGGAATGATAGCCCCTCATATATGGAAACCTTCTGGTACAAACAGAGCAATTCCTCAACATTTCTCACAACCTACTCCTGGTTATATTAAACTAAATTTCGATGGGGCCTCCAAAGGTAACCCGGGGCTGGCGGGGCTTGGAGGCATCTTTCGGGACGATCAAGGTAGACAAGATGGATATACTCAGCTCATGGAGGGGTCATGAGCAATAACGAAGCAGAGCTTATGGCAATTCGACAAGGTATGCGAACAGCGATAAGACTTGGATACAACCACCTGGAGGTTGAAGGAGACTCCCAACTAGTCATAGACGTGATGAGGAAACTAAACAACAGAAAGGCCTAGGATAAAATAGCGAAAAGCTGAAGAACGACAAGCCTGGTCCAAGACTTAGGAGACCTAATAAAGCGGTTCGAATACATGATCATAAAACATGTTAAAAGGGAAAACAACAAAGCGGCTGATTTCCTAGCCAACTGGGGAAGCAATGAGCAAGGAGGCAATGTGGATAGCATGTGGCCATTACAAATTGAGGACCCACGTATGGATCCTCTCAAGGCCATGCTAGACCAAGATAATCATGATGCCACGAACTCAATATAACAGGCATAGGAGGCCCCGATGAGGGTGATGAAGTGGAAGCGTACAGGCATTATGACTGACAGAAGGAGAGGGCGGCTAGGACCACCGACCACTGCCCACCTGCTTGTACAGCAGGGTGTGGTAGCGTCCTACATGACCGCTTGTCCAAGTGGCATAAGGTGGGTGATAATGAGGAGAGAGGGTGACGAGAGCGGCGACGGCAGAAAGATGGGACGTAAGGTAGGTGTGAAGGGGTATGAGAGGGTGGTTAGTGTAGGGAGAATGAACAAAATGTAGAGAAGGGAAGACAGGAGCAAGGCAGCACAAGCGTCTGGGATTTCTTTGGCGAAGCATATTGTATCCGGGTATGTTTTACCCTGTCTCATTCCTGTAATTCCCATTGAGAATTATAGCATGTCGAGCGAGGGTGGCGAGCTCTGGTATTTTGGGAAGGGGCTGCCAAGGGGTAGGCCTGAGGACAGGGATGAGGGGCAGGGGGAAAGCTTAGAACGGCTGCCAATTAGGACACAGGGTCTAGGTGCGCTCAGGGAGTGCAAAATTCTGATAAAGGGTTGGCCCTGGGATTCAAATGATGAGAATTCTCAGGTGGATTGGAGGTCAGAAGGCCTGGCCTCTGTCCTTGGACCGCGTTGGGGGAGAGCCAAGGAGTCCCAGAGCAACAGAGAGGTGCTAAATTGGGTGGGAAATCTAAGAAAGAAAGAGATGCTCAAAGCATGGATGTGTGAAGATTTTTTAGTTCTAATGTTTCATGTTGATAACTGCAAACAGGGTTCTGATAACGATGAGATGGCTTGCCTAGGTAGAGGCAGGGACCGCGGGGGTCGAGGGCGTTCGAGCGCAGCAGCAAAAGAACCTAGCACCTCGGAGACCTCTGATCCGAAAAAGGGTAGGAAACCCATTGATGTGGCGGTCAATGAGGCAGCCAGAGCCTACAAAGTAGGGACGGATGTCGGCATTTGTAAGTTGGTTTAGGAGATGGAAGGTAGCATAATGGTGGAAGACTCAGAACCGGAAATGGAAGAATG
This sequence comes from Pinus taeda, assembly GCA_000404065.3. NCBI lineage: Eukaryota > Viridiplantae > Streptophyta > Pinopsida > Pinales > Pinaceae > Pinus > Pinus taeda. The sequence goes on from APFE030687702.1 coordinate 14,779, forward strand.
GAGGGATTTGGTCCCTGACCCAAGGAACACTAGGGGCAGGATGTCACAATTTAAACAAACCTTGCAATTGTACTGGGTCATGAAGCGATTGTTAGCCAGGGCTTTGGAACAGGTGGCGGGGGAGATGGCGGAAATTACCCGAGGCATACCTGACCTCAAAAAAGATCTAAGAATATGTAAATTATGTTGTTCATGCAAGATAAGAAGCTAGATATGATCCAGCACAAAATCATGGGGATGTCCCCGGCGCCGGGGGACTCTGCTGCAGCATTGGCCATCGTGGACTCCAAGCAGGATGATAACAAGGACTAGTTGTTGACAGTCAGGCTCCAGGTTATGCTGGAATTTTTAGCGGATAGCTTTTATTTTTCTTGTCTTAGTATGTCTGTTAAGACCTTAAACTGTATATCTAGCTGTGAAGTGTATCTAGCTTGGGTAGAAAGACTTGTTAAATTTTCCTACTGGATGGCTTATAATAGATTCAAGTGGCCAACAGACTTGGTTTCCCATTTGGGCAAGTTGAGGCCACCCAAATTTTATATATGGAACAACTTGTATTATAAATAGAAAAGAGGATCTACCTAAGCTTACAAAAAAAAAATAACTGTGGGTGTAACTTCTAGAAGAAGACTAGGATCAAGCAGAAATGATCTTAGCCATTGATTACCTTCTAATATGGGTTGTTGAACGTCAACGAGGAGATTATTTAAGGAGGCTTGAGGGTCATTTGGAAAACACACAGAGAGTTGATCGGTCAGATCGAATCGCTAAGGCTAGAGCAACATAATGATTTCGTGGTGATCACGCAGAGACACGAAGAGATAGTTTTGGTTGGAGAATCTTCTCCTAAGCCAATAATACGCAGCAGAGAGACAGAGAAAGCTGCAAAGGAGGCAGCGCAGTGCCTAGTGAGGGTGACATAGAGCCACGAAGGGCTCACACAGAGCAGCGCAATGTCTTCAGTGTAGAAGTCTGAAATTTGGCTGGGAGATCGATGTTCTGAGCTGGGAGGCTAAAATCGAGGCACATGAGAGCAAATGGATCCATTAGAGGCAGTGACGCAGTTCCTCAGAGGCACTGACACAAAACACGCAGTGATTGCGTAGGGACATCGGAGAGGAAGTCGGGGACTCGTTTAAGTTATCGAATAAGCCGAGACTTGTAGTGTAGAGTGAGTAGGGATTATGGGTTTAGGAATTTTCACATGGTATCAGAGCTGCAGGAGAAACAAGAAGAACAGAGCTAGAGAACCCAACATTGAGCAAAAAAGGAGGTCAAATTTCTGCAAAGGCAGCAATTTGAATCCCTAGAGGGTTTGCGCAGTCCAAACCAGAGGGCAAAGATTTTCGAGGAAAGGTCTCTGTCTGAGTTAGTTGACAGAGAGGTAAGACCTCCAGATCGAAGTTTTCAAAAGTTAGACGGAGCAGCGCGAGCAGATTCAGCGAAGGAGAGGTTTTTATGGTGGGACACAGTTTTTCTACAAGAAGTTGTTGGGCAGAAAGACGTCAAAGGGAAGAGAGAGACACGGTTGAGGGAATTCTTCCTCAGTGAACTTCCAGCCAAGGAGTCTGAATTCTCACTAGCTGAGCAGCAACAGAGAGAGGCAAATCTACAAGCTCCAGAAGGGAGTGTGTAGGCCAGTCTAGTGTTGCGCAGAGGAGAGAGGAGGTCATTCGACTTTCTATTTGGCAGAGATGGCAGCCAGTGGGTTGAGAGATCGGATAGGTTGGATGGGGCATCCAATTATGTTATTTGGAAGGCAAGGATGTCGTGCCTTCTAGATGAGCATTTTCTCAAGGCTTGTGTCGACAGCGTGGTGGCTAAGCCTGCGGATCCAGATCAGCTGCAGAAGTACATGGGAGAAATGGTGAAGGCCAAGAGGATGATCCTTGATGGAGTAAAGGATCATGTGGTACGTCACATCGCTAGCAGAGGGACTGTTAAGGAGATGTGGGATGCCTTGGCAACGTTGTATCAAGGATCTTCCGAGCAAAAGAAGATGTACTTAGAGCAAAAATTGAGATTTGCACAAATGCAGAAGGGGGGACACATTGATTCGTTCCTCACGAAGCTTCAGGAGACCCAGGACAAGTTAGAAGTTGTGGGGTCTACACCTCAGGGTTCCAAGATGGTCTGAATTTTCATATGCAAAGTCTATTCCAAAAGCAAGTATTGTAATCCTTTCAAACAAGTGCTTTCTTTTCATGCTTCAAGTCTAATTGCATATTGATGTCTTGTTTTATCACTTCCTTTAATTTACATTCCCAAGTTAATTACTAATTGTTGGGTTTTGGCTAGATATGTTTCACATGCTTTGATTCATAAAGTTGATTATCTCAAAAGCATTTTCGTATCTTGCAATATCTTGTGCTATCAATATTTGGTTTACATTTCAGGGTTACTTTGTTTTTTCTTTTGAGAGCATAGCATTTTACTTTGAGAAAATATATCTTTAAATTGTTGAGCAAATTCCATATAAGGCACTGGTTTTATGGTTTTTTCACGTTAATGATTGGCATTGTTATTTCAAGTTGCTCACGTCATATTTGCTCATAAATCCTTAAAAGTAATCCATTTTCACTATAATACTCTCCTAGAAACTCACATATGTTAACTTTTCAATAAGGACCACACCCCTTAGCTAACCTAGGAGATAGCTCAAACGGAGAGAATTGGGATTAGTGTGACAGCTCCTTCTCTGAGTTCCCTGCCACAAACCACACCTTGTGGGGTTGAAGGCTTTTCTCACTAACTTGTAGGTAGGTGTAAGCGGTAGGTGATAACACTACCCAAAATAAATGTGTTCATATGTACCCCTACTGAAAGAGGGGTAATAGGACCATTGCATGACTTGCCATAGCAGTTACATTGGTGTATGATAATGGAGCAATGGCCCTTTTATTATAGTAATATAACCTTTCATGTATCCGTATGTCTTCTCCATTGTCAAGTTGTAGAAGAAGGTGGCTCCTTTAAAACAAACTTTCATACTCATCTATTCCAATGGGAAGTGTAAAGGTTTTGTACCATGATCTTTTAGTAAATCTCACCATAAGCCAATATCATAATAAAAATGGAGCTAAGTAATAAACCCACCATCATGAATGAGGAACACACCACGTCATCCTTCTGATCCTTAGCTTTATGAGTGAGATACAGAAGTGTTAGGAAAAACTAACCATGATCAACTCGCTGGAAAGTTTATAAAATAGGAGAAAAAAATCCTCTCCTGGAGGTTTCCCACTTGGGGGGGTAACAAGACACTTTCACAAAAATATCATCCCATAGGGCTTTTACAAGGATCTAGACTTGCATTCCTTGGGCTTATGATGATGCAGTCAAAAAAGAATTTGTTCATATGTAATCCTACTAAAAGAGGGGTAATAGGGCCATTGCATGACTTGCCATAGTGGTTACATTGGTGTATGATAATGGAGCAATGGCCCATTTATTATAATAATATAGCCTTTAATGTTTCCCTATGTCTTTCCATGGTCAAGTTGTAGAAGAAGGTGGCCTCTTTAAAACAAACTTTCTTACTCATATATTCTAATGGGGAGTCTAAAGGTTTTGCACAATGACCTTCTAGTAAATCTCACCATAAGCCAATGTCGTAAAAAAATAGAGCTAAGTAATAAACCCACCATCATGAACTAGGAACACACCATGTCATCCTTGTGATCCTTAGCTCTATGAGTGAGATACACAAGTGTTAGGAAAAACTAACCATGAACACATAACCATGACCCATCCACTACTAAGATATCATAGCATCATATAGCACAAAACAACCATCTATCTAAGCATCAAATTCCACCATAAAGAGAGAACCAAGTATCACCACACAACCACATCAATATCATCTAGCATCACCGTGGTCACCCATCCTCAATCTCAAGATGCACCATCATCAAGCAAATATAAGGCATGCATCTCAAGCTCACCATCATCCTCAAGCAAAAATGATAGTGTGTATCCATAATCCGTAGGCATATGTACAAGTCACCACTGAAATTCTAATTACCACTCCTGTCCATGTGATAAGTAACACTCTTGAAATTGAAAAAGCCAAAATTTTGTTAACTGAATCCTTAATGGTGAAATTCTATGATGTAAAAGTTCTCCGGGTATATGTCTATAAAAGATTGTATTACTTTTTGTTATAAAATGTTGTTTATATAATGCTTTAGTGAAGAACTATATGTTCATTTGATACTTGTATGAAAAGTGGGTTATTTGTAAGTTGAAATGATATATTAGAGAATATACGGGCCTTGTAAGCAATCATAAATAAAATTTTAAGAAATGGAGATAGCATGAATCAGGAGACATATATTCAGTACAAGTGGCTATACATTGGTAAGAAATATGATTTTCTCCTCCTCTTTACAAGCAGAATTATGCATTAGTAAACAAAAACTTGTGACAAAACATGCATTTCTAGTTGGCTCAAAGCTCAAAACCAAAATTTACTCTTCATACCTGATCCAATCTCCAAGCATCCACTAAAATATTTTTCTTGTTTTCTGAAAAACAAAATATAGACCTTTTGAATTATTTTGCTTCGGTTTTCTTGTGCTTGAAAAATTACAAAATTTTTATTAAGAAAGATACTAAGCAGTAAGCATCAATGAAGATTCATACCAAAATCAACTGCGTTGATTTCCCTTGATGTAGCATCAGGTGACATCAAGGGACATATGAAAAATTGGGCAAATCTATTTCAGAACAAAGTTGTCAAGGACATATAGAAATTTTGTTTCCAAACCATCAAATGTTAATTAAAGTAATGGAAAAATATTTAACACCCAATTTCCCATAACCAAATAGGAAAACAATACACCATGTACGAATTTACGAGCTAAGTTCCTCAGATAGAACACCAAAGGACACCGCTCACAAACAGATCACAGATCAATACACCAATATTTTTGACGTGGTTAAAACCCTCAAAGAGGGAAACTGTCCACGGCCTGAGCCAACGCGGCCACTTTAGGCAATTTATTAATGTAAAAGAAAGAAAATTTACATAAGCTTCTCTCATGAACGGTCATCTAACAAATGACCCTCCATGCTCTTTAAATAGAGATCATGGACCAATCGGGTGTTAAGCCACGGATCAAGTGTCAGTAATACCGAGGAGAGAATGAACCATTGGATCACTTCATTTTTAGAACATATCGTGACTGTC
>APFE030687703.1:0-29250 GCA_000404065.3 Pinus taeda
ATTTCAGAGCATTGAAACGCTATTGTTCTAGCACTTCTCTTTCAAATCTATTCAAGAAGTCATCTACCTCCCTTAACCCGTCATATGTAGGAAGATCTCTTACCTTTGTTGCTATGCAGCGCAGCAACCTTATCATCATGTTACAGTTGAATGTGGTTACCTCATGTAATTGGTTCTGCCATCATTCTATCTCCTCGTCAAAATTTGATGTGCAGAAGCTTTCATGCTACCAAGAGATTCATCCATCCGTGGTTGGATTTACCCAATCTTGCTCGCACACGATTATCTTGTAGATGTAGTCCCGATCATCGTCGCTGTTGTAGTCACGCACTGGCTCTGTGTAGCGCAATCCTTCTACAAGGTCTAACGGTACCACTACGTGCAGTGACTTCTTCTCAAAGATCATCTTGCACTTCTTTAGATTTATCACTCCGTTCATGTAAGTGGCCCAATCTATTCCCAATAATTCGGGGTAGGGATTGTTGTCACCAACAATCTCTATCACTTCGAAATCTTTTAGCACGCTTTCTCCTTCGATATCTATAGTGATTCCTGCAGTCTCCCCATAGGTAAGATCTTTTGTTGGTTCGCCATTCACAGTTGGATAGGAGACCATTCCAACGCAGGCCTGCCCATGCGCTCCCATGTCTGCTTCAGTAGGACATTTGCATCGGATCCTAGATCGAGAATCACTTGTTCCATCTCATATTCCCCAAACTGCGCGGTCAACCTCATCTTTCTTCCTGTTCACGTCGTGTGCTTCCCGAGCTTTCGGACTATGCGCGATTCTCTTGGCGCGGTCCCAACGCATCTAGTTATGAGTTCTTACAACCCCTTTATAGCCTTGCTATCGCGCACCATCTTCATGCATGTCTCTAAGAACATAGTGAGCATCTATGGGTCCATTTCTGGCTCCAGTCTGTCTTTACTTCCTGAAGTGGAGGCATTCGCGAAGCTCCTCTTAGCTTCCATGAAGGTCTCCTTAGCGCGCTCCAAATCAAATTATGGTTCCTTTGTTGGAGCCTTACGAACCCATGTACTTTCTCTAGGCTACTTTCCTTTGTCATCTCCTGTCATAATACCACTCCGGAGCATGATATTTACATTAGTATCTTGCTTGCATAGTTCAGACCTCATCATTTGCAGGTTCTGAGTTGGGGGAGGTTGGAGTGCTCCTTTATCGTGCAACCTTGCCATCAATGTGGGACAATCCTCCGTCTCATGGTCAAACAATGCACAATACAAGCATGATGCTCGCGTTGGATTGGTACAATCACAGGCATAATTCCTTGGCCTACCGCAATTGTAACATATCTGTTATCCATGACCTCTTCCTGGTCCCCCTCCACCTTGGCCTCGTCTGCGTCCCTGAAATCCAGTGCGCGCCATCCTTGTGTTTTAATTGAGGGTCCATGCTTTGGCCTGGACTTTGTAGGTAGGAGTTTGATCCATCATCAGTTCATAACCTCGATAGGTGTGCTCATCATGTCCTACCGACCTATAGAAATTATAGAACAACTGTTGTGAATTCTGCGTATAATTTTGTAGTAGATGGTAGTTATCTGTAGCATGCTTTCCTCCTATCTGACAAATTGCGCACCATAATGAAGACACCGTGCTCGGTCCTGCTTGTGCCTCTAGTCTCAATGGCATTGATCCTCCTCCCGCAAGGTAATTCACGAATACTGGGTAGTGATCCTTGTCATGTCCCTGAACTTTTTACTTTAAGGACCATAGCTCCTGGCGCACTTCTAGGCAAGGTTTCCTGTCTTGTTTCAAACTCTGCATCTCAAGCCACAAGTTTTTTAACTGCACGTGGATCTGCTGAAGTCCCAGGTTAGGATCTTGTATCGGGGTCTCGTGCAACCTCATCGCGATCTCCAAGGCCTTGACCTAAGTGGTTAGCCTCTGTTGTGACAACGCGTTCCTTAGATGCGGCGTTATCGATGCTACAAACCATGTGCGATGTTGCCCATCTGTCAAGGTCATATTAGCTTCACGAATTGTACACTTTAGTCTCTGATCCAACACCCAAGGGGTCTCACCTAGGAGCATTGCAATTTCCATGAACCTAATGATCAACTGCGTCTCTGACTTTGGCCTGCTAAAATCTTTTTTCAGCGCAATTTGGATATCTACAATCCACGCATTCATAATGTCATTGGAATGCTTAATGTACCAAGTCAGAGATCCTAAAGAGTGCTAACCAACGTCACTTTCTTTGTATTGTCATTTGTGACTCCCTACACTTCCCATACAACCCTTATCACGAACCAAAACTGGTCTGGATCTTCATTCCCTACTGCCTTAAACATTGGCAACTTTATCGCGCTCGCCATATAGAATTGCGGTGGTGGCAGAGGTGGTATGAGCAAAGATGGGGGTGAATATGGTGAAATTGGCAGTGGTGTGGGTGGGGGTGGTAGGCGCTGAATTCTTTGCCTTATCAAACTAATCACACTTCTTGGTGAGACCTTCGTAAGCTCTTCCTCACTCCCTCACAGAGGTGAAATCAAAGGGCTAGTTTCTATTTCTATGCTACCTTCATTTCTGTAGATTCTCCCACTCCACGTAGCCCAAACATCAATTTATTCGCATAACCCGCTTTTCACACAGTAGCATTTTAATCCAAGTTTTCAAATATTTAACGTATTTACCTTGTGGTCCTTTGAGGAAGCGTCATTCTGCCTTGCTGTAGCTGACTGAAGTATCTACCACGAACTTGGTGATGAATCCTCCTATAATTCAATCGAGCCAGTGATCAATAGCACGTACGATCTTATCTTCCGATTCTTCCAGTCTACGCACCAATTTTGGAGTCCACACAATAGATTTGTCGAGTCTACACCTTCCTTGGTTATCTGCTAGCTTTGCAATCCACTCGCACAACTCAGTGGGGAAGGATGCAAAGAAAATTTCATAGATCTCCGTATACAAGTAGTAATCTAACCACTCTTCCTTTGATAGTCATGGATTCCTATTTTCCTACGTCGCGAACTCGTGAATTTTTCTTTCCAACTAGTCTTCAATTCCTTTCTTTGTCGGATTCCAGTGATACGACGTCAAACATCTCTATGCAGATCCCGGTCCTGGCAACATAGCCATTTGTTGGCTTGTTGGGGCCTAACCCAGGTTCGGATTTAATGAGCCAAACAAATCCCTGTACTAATAGCCCTTTCGGCAACAGTTCGCAGAGCGTGGATTGAGGTCTCACCCGAAGTAGTATGGGAGGGTGCTAGAGCCAGGTTTCCGCACCCTTGAGATGTCTGAGAGGTACGACTAGTCCTTTGTTTACAGTTCTTGTGCTCAGGTTGCTTTGCGTACTTTTCGTTCCTCTCGGCCTGATACACTACCTTCGCGTAGCCCTAATCAAGGGTTGTGCCGCACTCTATGCTATTTACCCGAGGTCTGTCTTATCTTTAATTAATTACCTTCACCTATTTGAATGTCTTAAGTTGCAATTAGAAATACAAAACATTCATACAGGTTCGCGTAGTAAATAAACAATATACTTGAAAATTATATCCAATCATGCATTAAACCAGGAAAAGATACACAGAATTATAGAAAAACTTCTCTTTATTAATTCTCCCAATAGTTACAGACTCGAACTACTCTACACACTCAGCTGCAGGGGTCTGCATACTCAGTTTTGGACTAATAGGCCTCTGCACACTTAGCTGCAGAGCCTTCTCCTACTCTACGACCCACAAAAACACTTTACACTTCAACTCAATCACTTAGACTTCTCATTCTTTTCTTTCCATTTCCTCCTTTTTTATACTTAGAGCCTCGCTCTATTTATACAATCCTGTGGTCGGTGGACCTTGGGTAGGTCTGTCCAGCTGACATTACATTACAAAAAACTAGGGTGGACAACCCTATGACTGTATTATACTTTCGCGTCCCATGCCCACAATTCACGGAGCTTTTACAAAAAGATTCGGTCAAAACTTGGGCTTTAAGCCCCAAAACATGCCTTGGGGAGATTCCATGCCCAACAACATTTTCTCCCTGATTGCTCCACCAACTTGGCACAAATTCATCATTTTCTTGCCTCTTCAACATGTAATCTCATGATAAGATGCTTCTTGCTTTAGCTTCATATTTCCCATTTTTAATGTCCTTGGATTCTCTTAAAAAATTTATTAATCTTCAAAGAACTACTCTATCTATTGGATCTAGTCCATCAAATTTTCTGATTTAATGATCATTAACCCAAAAAATTATGCATTACCAAATTTCATTTACCTGTTGGTGAAGGTGTTGTTTTTTGTAGCCATTGTGTCATCACTATGGTGATCTCGATGTCATAAATACATGGTGTTCTATGAAAAACACTAATACATTTGTTTCCCAAGTAATTAAAAATTTGTAGGAGTTGACAGCATCAAAACGTGTTGTGAAGAAAACCATAAGTGGATTGTGGGGTGGGGCAGGGGATCTATTTTGTAAGTGGTTTTTTATCAAGGGATTGTGTATTTCTCTAGATTGAGCCATGTATGAAATTTGTTTTTGAAAAAACAACTTATTCCAAACCCACCCCCCTTTTGTTAAATGTCGAACCACCTGGGGGATCCACAAATAAATCACCTCCATTGATTTGTAGGTGCAACTAATTTATGATCCCCAGTATTGCAACAACAATGTTACAACTCCCAAGGCTACCAACTTAAATTATCAACGCAGGGTTCGTATAAACTTAAGAGGTGTGGGAACTATATGTGAAGCATAAATGTGTCCTTCCTTCATTGCTTTCATGTAATGGATTGATTTTCATGAAATCAAAGCCTAAACTAATTGAAAAAATGGAAATGTTACTTTGAAAAGAAATTAACCCTAGGCAATAACAACAATTTGTAATTGAAATCCTAAGAGCATGAATTCAAATAAATAGGCCTAATATACTTTGTAAAAAGGCATGTCCTAATTGGTTTTTATTATTCCTCAATAATGTATATAGAGCCTATGGGTCACGATTCAAGCCTAAGAGACAAAAACCAAGCTTTTGGAAGAAATCTGGTCAACTTTATACATGCTACAGGAGTGCTACAAGCAAAACAGAATTGCTACATGAGGAGATAATTCATCGAATGACCAAGTAAATCAAATGAAAATGGGATGTGACAACTTTTTTTATTAATTGGGATGTCTTACGACTCCATTCCAAGTTGAATCACTTCAAAATACCTCTGTTAACATGTGCTAAAAAAATGCATAAAATTACTACTCTAAAAAGTAGAAATTCAAGAACTAGTGAGATAGCTAACCTATCAAATACCTAACCTAATCAAGTGAAAATGAATTTGGTTAGATATTTATATTAACTTGAAATTTTTTTTGACTTAATACAAGTGGATTCAACTCAATTGAATCTCATTAACATGTTCTAAAAAATAGCAGAAAACTAATACTTTTTGTTATAAGGGACTTCTGGAAATTCTAGATTTATGAACTAGTAAACCAATCCAAGTAGCTCAATGATGAATATGACTTTTAAAATATATTATAAGGATTAACCATTCTTGTGACAATATAAATAAACTGAAAAAAAACTCACTTCAATCATTTAACCCAATCCTACAGCAAAAGAAGTATCAATACTAAATTCAGAAATAGGAAAAACAAGAACAAGAGATGCATGTGAATAAGAAGTGAAAAGAAGAAAGAAAATTTTTACAAAAGGGCTCTAAGGCTCCTAGGATGGCCAAGCCCAAGTATAATAAAATTACTATGAAGGATACCAAGCTTTAGAAGCTAACAATGGCACCAAACTTCATTATTTGAATCAATCCAAGTACATCTTTGCTAGAAATGAAAGTGGAGCTGCAAAAATACAAGTTTTCTCCACAAGAAGACTAAAAAATACATTCCTCTAGAGGAAAATTCGAATTGGTACTTATAAAAAAATACAACTAATAATTATCCTTGAGAGGAGGAAGCTTTCCCCTCCAAAATCTCTCAAATAGTGGATCTTGTTCTCAACACTAGGAATCTGCATTAAATGACAGGGAACATATCCCTAGATTTTCTCAATCAGTGGAACTCCAGAATTTGTCAATAATTTCATGATATTTTGTTCATTTATTATCCAACTATTGATCCATATTGTAGTAGGGAGAAAGTCCCTATATTATCTCCTCCTCCAAATTTTCATAATCTGCGCAATATTCTCACAATATACTACAAAAATAAATAATATTAGGCACAAAAAGATAGAAAAGATAGATGAACACCTTAGAATTTAGCCTCTTCGAGGGGGCAACCTCCTTTACATTACATAAATGAACAATTATTTGATGATACAAATGACAAAACCTCCTTTCTATATATAGGAGTCTAAGGGGTCACAATATAACTAAGCCAACCTAACAATAATAATATAAAGGCACAAAAATAACAATAGAGGGATTCTATGGGGCACAATAATAACAATATGGGGATAATAGGGCACAACAATATTAATAAGGGATACAACTACAATAGTAATGGGGGCATCACTAGTATTATAGGGACCTAACAAATAGCTGAAAGGAAGATGTAATTAGGGTTCAACTTGTGGAGACTGTAGATACTCTATTCCTTGCAGCGTCTCCAAAGAAAATGGATGTGAGAATTTTCTTAGGTCATGTTGGATATTATTGAAGGTTTGTAGAGAATTTCAGCAAGACAACTTCACCATTGTTTTCCTTGCTTACTAAAGATGTTGATTTATTTAGACAATAACTTGTCAACAAGCCTTTGAAATTTTAAATGAAAAAATGACCACTCCCATGTTTTAAAAGGACCAAATTGGAGATTACTATTTCATATCTATTTTGATGCTTTTGAGAAAAGTTTGGGTGTTGTTTTAGGATAGAAAGAAGATGTAGCAATGCATGAAAATTATTATATCAACAAAAATCTTGCGCATGTAGAGTTGAATTACACAGTGATGGAAAAGGAGTTTTCGGTGGTAGTGTATGCAAGTAATAAATTTAGACACTACATCACAATATATCCTACTTTTGTACATACACATCATTAAACCATAAATATATACTGAATAAACCTATTACCAGTGGAAAAATAACTTGTTGGCTTTTAGTTCTTCAATAATTTGATATAATTATACTTTATAGACCTAGTTTTGAGAATGAGGTTGTGGGTTTCATATTAAGGATTACCAACGAGAAATCAAATGAACCATTGGATGATTCCTTTCTAGATGAACATTTATTTTTCATTTCAGTGGTGACACCTTGGTTGTAGATATAAAAAACTATTTGGTGGCACACAAGTTTCCTCAACATTTTTCATCCAAGAAAATAATGCTTTGATTAGAAAAATTGTGCCTTACACTTGGATAAAAGGATATTTATTCAAGATTGGACTAGATAAAATTCTTAGAAGATGCATTAGAGAAGATGGAGTATACAATCTCATGAAATATTTTTATGATGAACAATTTGGTGGCCATTTTGCGGCCACAAGAATTGCAAGGAAAATATTCTCTATAGGATATTATTGGCCAACATTGCATAGAGATGCAAACGATTATGTGAGACATTGTGATACTTGTCAAAGAATGGGAAATCCTAGTAAAATAGAATAAATGCCTCTATAGCCTCTAATTTTATTTGAACCATTTGAAAAATGGGGAATTAACTTTGTAGGATTGTTCAATCAACCTTCAAATAAATATAAGTACATATTAGTATTTACAAACTATGTAACGAAATGGGCGGAAGTGAAAGCATTGAAAAATATATAAGATTATAGAGTAGCAATATTCTTGTATGAAAACATCTTCATTGGTGATGGAGTGCACAGAGAAATTGTATTAGATAGAGGAACATAATTCACATCTAGCCTAGTGGAAAATATCATAAATTTGTATAATATAAAGCACAAAAAGACTACACAATACCATCCTCAAACTAATGGGCAAGTTGAAGTAACTAATAGAGAAATAGAAAATATACTCACAAAAACTATTTAGTTTCACAAAAAGGATTGGGAAAACATATTTCTAGAAGCAACACGGGCCTATCAGACCACATGGATAACGTAAATTGGCTTTACACCCTATGAACTAGTGTTTGGTAAAATTGTGTTGTTGCCTATTGAATATGAAATTAAAACCTTGGAGATAGAAATGGAGCTAGGGATGAATATGTCTGTAGCAAAAAAAGAAAGGATTGCTCAACTTAATCAATTGGATGAAAACAAAAAATAAGCTCTGCAACACTTGGAAACAACTCAATAGTAAATAGTTCACCAACATGACCAACACAATAAAGATAAATAATTTCAACAACAAAATTGCACATTATTATATGATTCAAGATTTCAATCTTTTAAAGGGAAACTAACTACCAAGTGGGTGGGACCCTATGAAGTTGAGAATTTGTATGAATATGGAGATGTAAAATGGAGAACAATTGATGAAGAAGAGTTACCACTGCTGGTAAATGAAAATATATTAAAGTTGTACAAGAAACCTAAGTCCAAGGAGGATTTTACTAAAAAAATGCGCCAACACCAAGATTTGAATATCATAAAGGGCCCAATCAGGACATGCATTTCCTAAGTCTTGTAAATGTACAGTTCTTTAAAAAAATGAAAATCGATAATGACATTGTAAGCTATAGTAGTTTTTGAAAACTAGAAATGGCAATCTCTAATATAGGAAATTTTGAAAAAAAAAATCTCGTAGAGAAAACTAGTTGTGATATCCACTAGTTAATATTTCTTTCATTGTAAATACTTGTAATTATTTACATGGATGAGAGAGGGACACAAATTCCATTGCTCGAGAAAGGACATTACTTGAGAGAATTATTGTTTTAAATATCAATATTGGTTGTCTGAGTGGTTTTAAACGGGATGATTATGCCATAAATTAACTAAAAGAAGAAGGGATAGGTCTAGGTGTCCTTTAGCTCTAATGACAAGCAAGAAAAGGTCAAATTATTGAAGGAAACATGGGTTTCTCTATCTTGAGAGGTTAACTGCATGAAATTATGGAGAATGATGGGTGATTAGTTTGTTGGGAAAATAAGGAGGACCTTCATTCATTCAGGGAGACATGCTCTCTCTCTCATACACACGCATATGCATATGCAAAGAGAACAAACTCCCTGAGGGCGTGTCGAAGCAGTGGAAGAAAGCACATAGATAATATTGTTGTAAGAACAAGAAAAATTCCTCTAAGGGTGGACGTGAGAACATGCAAAAGGAAACAACCCATTTTAATTGTTGTTCAACTTTGAAAAGATGAAAAATACTTGAATAATCATCACAAAGGATTACTAGGTGAAAGCATTATAGAGAGAAGTGTATTTCCTAAAGGCTAAAGAACCATTGGAAGTTTGTGGATTAATGAATCAATGGCTAGGAGAGAAGCACTAGGTACTTGGGGAGTTGATGAACCACCAAGTGATGACAACAATGGTGCTTGCTCTCACTGATGAATTATCTACTAAAAAAGGGCTTCTATGCTCCTACAATAGCTTATCCACTAACAAACCTTCCTTTATTGTGGGATCTCTCTGGAAAGTAATTTGAACTCTCTATAGTACAATATCTTGGAATGGATGTTCATCATGTATGAAAAGTATGAGAGGAATAAGTGGAAGCTTCTGTAGATGGTGGATGAAGGCAGAGTGGCATTCTGATATCTTATTCCAGTTGTTTAACTGTCAAAATATTCCCTCAGAAATCACTCCTCCTCAAGCTATGGAATATGGCTCGAGGATGACAGCTACAAGTACCTATGGTTATATCTTATCTACGGTTGGGTGGAGAGATGAAGTCCCACCCTCAATTGTCAGTCCAACTTGCTACGTAAGATAAGTATCTACTTAGCCTTTTTATGTTAAAATATATATGAATGTGTATGATAATGGATAAATGATACTAAGGAATATTATTTCCTGTTTGTGAATAGATAATATATTTCCCATATACATGTTTGAGGAATGACATAATTCCTATATGTTTAATAGATCAAATGTCAACAAACTCCAGATCTATAGTGAAGGTGAAGTCTATGTGTTATCTCCTTAAGTTGGCGAATATGCTCACAAGCTTATATGGTTGTTGTTTCATTTCTCGTTATGTATTATTGATCTATTAAGTAAAGGACATGAATATCCTATTATGGCAGAAGTCTGGGTAAGATCCAAGTAAACATTATAAGTGTGCTTAGTTACACATCCTCTATATATCCTTTATGAATATATGTATTCAAGTTTTAGGGATTGCACCCTTGTGTATCTTTCATCCAATTTCGCTACTATTGAGAGATCAACATAATGGATTCACAAATTTAATGCACTAAGGGAGGAAGTGAAATCATGAAGAATATGTCGCTCAAGCCTAAAGGCCAGAATATCTCAGGTTTGGGTGATTTTGTGAAGAAATAAAAACATTTTCCAAGCCTAAAAGTCTCACAGAAAAAGCAGAAAGACTAGTGGGTCCTGCTAGGTTGGAGGTCGGGTCGATCATCCTTGTTGTTCAAGTCAAGCCCGAAATCCAATTGGACCTGGAGCAAGTCGGGTGGGACTGCCAGGTTTGGGGTCGGGCAGTTGGCCCGATAACATAGTCGAAAGGGGGAGTGGGCCGACCTCCAAGTCGGGGTTGGGGACTCGATACATTGGTTGGTAGTTTCGCGAGGAAGGGATGATCTTCAACCATAAGGCAGATGCACCTTCCACATAGGCTTGCTAGGTGGCATAACGTCACAAGGGCACTACTTGGGGTATCATGTTGGTGTCAAATGGAGGTTAAGGATGACACAGTGGAATGTAGTGTGCCAGGTTCAAATGATTACATCTCTTGATATAGGTGTGATATCAAGGAAAAAAATTATATCATTGGAAATATCTTGACGATACAAACACAACGATGTTATCCGTTTTAAGTTTTGAAGTCATTGGAAAAGCATGGCATTTTGGACCCCATTTCCATAATAGGAATATGGAGATTGGGTTAACATCATAACTACCTCCTTCCACCTTTATTTAGGGCTGGGGTTAGTAGGGGTTATGTTACATAGTCATGTGAGAGCTTCCAGGTTCAACACTTGGACTAGAAGGGAATTATCACAAAACTAATAGGAAAGGGTTTGGTACTAGGCCTTGGGAGATCTAGTGAGGCCTCAAAACCTTGCATTGAGCATTATAAGTATGGTTGTTTGCATATTCATTATGTGTGCATCTCGATATATTTTATTGTGATAATTTCATATGGCATAATATTGATGATTTATATGATTTACTGATGCTAATATGCTAATCAGGGTGTAATATTGTAGCTAGCTATGCAACAATAAACTTCCATCAACAAGATAAGGTGATAATGTCTATTATGTATTTCAATTTTGTTAAATGTAACAGTTATGTGTGTGTATGATAACACATAAAAATACACTAAGGTTTAAAGAGATGAGGACAAAAATGGTGCAATATAGCTTTGACCAATCCCAACAGGGATATGAAAAATCAAGGGAAGTTGAAGAGGAAATATTATTTGAGTAGTGAGGAGGAGTAAAATCTCATGATTATATGGACATGTTGAGAAGCTCGAGAGCATAAAAAAGGAGTTGTAAACTTGACAATGAGAGGCTTGTAAGAACGCAAGAAAAGCAAGCTGAAGTCAATGAAATTATATTGCAAAGTCTGTCAGACCTACAAATGCAAAGGAAACATGGGTTGGGGATATTCTATAAGGGCACGTAGATTCCTTTGAGACAAGAAAAAAGAAATAATGGGGTGAATGAGAGCAGATCTATAAAGAGGCACGGGTTGTTGAATGAAGGCACCGTGAGAGGGGGTACTCTGTTAAGTACTCCTAAAATGATGTCAAGCACTCATGAGCTGTAGTATGAGGACACTGATAGTAGGACACATTGTCATCACCATCACCATCACCATGGGAGAAAAGAGAAAGAGAGTACATACCAAAGGAGTTTAAAAATGATAAGCTTCCAAATTTTGATGGATTAATAAGGAAATCAGAGGATGTTGAAGCCTGACTGCTAGGAATGAATAATTTATTTCAAATCCAATAATTAATCAAAGAAATTGAAAGAAATAGTAGCTACTTGTAGCCTAAGAGGAAAGGATAATATATGGTGGGAAGATTTGAAAAATGTAAATGGATTAAGGGAGGAAGAATTATCATGGAAGAAGTTTGAGGAGTATTTCAAGAGCAAGTATCTATCTGAGAGATACTTCAACAACAAGGCTAAGGAATTTTATGAACTCAGATTGGGTAAAATGAAGCATGATGATCACACCACCAAATTCTTAGAGCTGCTAAGGTATGTTCCTTACCTTAAGGAAGAAAAAGTGAAGATTCAAAGGCATATCAACGGATTCCAAAAATCCTTCAAGGTTAGAATTAAATTTGATGGGCCCGAGACACTAGAGGATGTAATATGTAAATTTAAGAATTGTTATGAGTAGTTTAGGCATATTCCTGAGTATATATCAGTCTAGAAATCCAAAGGAAATTCCAAGTTCAAAGGAAAAGGGAAAAATGGAACCAAGTTAATGAGTGTGACCCATGTTAACCAAGAAAACCAGCAGAGACCCAACGTTTCCATCATAGGAAATTCTACCCAAGATGAAGTCAAAGGTTATGGGAAGGGTCCATATAAGTGTTGGAATTATGGAGAAAATCACCCAAGGAAATATTGTCCACAATGTAAGCATGCGACCTAAGATTATACAATGCACAGGAGGCAGAGAGTGTCAAGGATGTAGCTCAAAATATACCCAGAATTTATGTAGCGGTTGATAATCACCAAGTTGATCATCAAGCAATGATTATAGAGATGGAAGGTATCCTCCATGACCAAATCATTATGATTTTGATTAACCCTGGTTAGAAGTTTAGTTACATCAGTCCCACTATTGTTGAGAAATGTACATTAAAGAAGGAAGCACACAATGAGTCTTGGCTAGTTCAACTGGCCACAGGGACAAAAGGAGAGTTGAGAATTGGTTGAAGTATTTTTTAATCGAATTAAATGGGTTTCCAATAGTGGTAAATGTTAATGTGCTACCGTTGGGGACATATAGCACATTCCTGGGCATGGACTAGTTATATGTGCACTGAACCAAGTTCAACCACTTTAAGAAGAACATTGAATGCTTGGATGAATTTGGAGAGTAGAGAGTATTACATGGAAAATTGAAATCTACCTCTGTGAGACAAATTTCGGCCATGCAAGCCAAAATAAGACAAAAAAAAGAATGTGTTTTATTTACTATGAAAATATCCAACAACACTGAAGCTAATTACAGTACTGAGAATAATGACAACAATTTTTTGAGGAAGTACCATATTTTACAACATCTCTCAAATGTATTCCCTAACAAAATTCCTAGTTTAGCACCTCATCTAAAAGTAGATGTTTCCATTGAATTAGTGCTAGGAGTAGCTCTTGCATCAAAAGATTCATATAGAATCAACACCCCAGAATTAGTTGAGCTAAATCTATAACTCAAGGAGATGTTGGATAAGGGATATATAAGGTCAAGCATGTCTCCCTAGGGAGCACCAGTTCTATTTGTTAAGAAGAAGGATGGAACACTTAGAATGTGCATTGATTACTGGAAATTGAATCAAGTGACCATCAAGAATATATATCCATTGCCATAGATAGATGATTTGTTCAATCAATTAAGAGAATCAACAATGTTATCCAAATTTATTAGATATTAGGTTTTCTCTAGGTACATATAAAGGATGAAGACATCCATTAAAAAACCTTCATGATGAGGTATGAGAATAATGAATTTTTGGTAGTGCCCTTTGGACTTACCAATGCACCTATGACCTTTATTTGCCTTGTGAACAATGTATTGTGCCTTTATTTCGATAAGTTTGTTATTACATTCATTGATGACATTTTGGTCTATTCAAATACCAAGGAGGAGCATGAAGATCATTTGGCCATAGTACTACAATTGATAAGAGAGCATAACCTTTATGCAAAGCGTAGTAAGTGAAATTTATGTCAGTCACAGATTCATTACTTGGGACACATTGTCTCAAAGGAGGGAGTAGCAGTTGATCTAGAAAAAGTTAAGGCTATCATGGAATGGTCAACACCTAAAATTGTGGTTGAAGTTAGGTCCTTCATGGTACTGGAAGGATGTTATATGATATTTATTAAAAATTTCTCCAAGATTGGTTGTCCAATTAGTGATTTGAAAAATAAAGGAAAGAGGTTCGAATGCATAATAGATTGCGTTACAAGCTTCAATCAACTTACGAAGTTGTTGACCAGTGCGAAGGATTGTAGACCCAAAAAAGGATTTTTTGGTTTCCACGGATGCCTGCGAGGAAGGACTTGGTGGAGTCTTGATGCAAAGAGGCCAAGTGGTTTGTTATGAATCATGAAAGTTAAATGAGCATGAGAAACATTATGTAACTCATGATTTGGAGTTTTGGCTACCATCATCCATGCACTAAAGATGTGCAAACACTACCTTCTTGGTAGAAAGCTTACTCTAACGACTGAGCATGGAGGGTTGAAGCATTTATTTGAACAAGCCAAGTTAAATGAAAGGAAAGATATATGGCTAATCGTTCTTAGCGAGTTTGATTTTCAAATCAAATAATAAAAGATAAGGAGAATAGAGTAGCTGATGCACTTCGCAGGAGGGTGCAATTAAACCATTTAGCAGTTGTAAGTTCGTATGGAACTGATCTTGAGGAAAAGGTCAAAAATGCTGGGAAACAAGATGAAAAGTATCATCAATTAAAAGAGAAGCTACAACAATCTCTCAAGGAAATGAAGATAAGGACTATTGCCTTACAGAAAAAGGATTTATTAAATTCTAAAGAAAAAATTATGTACGAAATAAAATGATTTGAAGAAACTCATATTAAGGGAGTTTCATGCCAAGCCATATTCTGGCCACCTAGGTTAAAAGAAAATGTCGACACCCATCAAGAAATTTTATTTCTAGCCTAATTTAGAAAGAGAGGTGGAATATGATATCTCCAAATGCATAGAGAGCCAATATGTGAAGGCTAAGTGTAAGCACCCAACTGGATTATTTCAACCTATGCCCAGTCTAGAATGGAATTGGGAAGTGATTTCCATGGATTTTATTACAGGGCTACTAAGAACTCCAAAACAACATGATGCAATCATGGTAGTGTTCGACAAGTTGAGAAAGTTGGCTCATTTTGTGGTTTTTAAATCTACGAATTTAGCTAGTGAGGTGGCACATGTTTTCATAAAGGAAATCATAATATTGCATGGAGTTTTGAAGAAAATTATCTTAGATAGAGACACCAAATTCACTTCTAAATTTTGGAGATAATTATTTGTAGGCTTGAGAACAAAGCTAGCATTCAACACAACATACCATCCCTAGATTGATGGGAAAACAAAGAGAATAAATAAAATTCTTGAAGACATACTAAGAACGTATGTAATGCACTAACTTAAGAAGTGGGAAGAGTACCTTCCACTTGTGGAATTTTTATACAATAATGGGTATCAAGAATCACTAAAAATGAGTCCATTTAAAGAACTTTATGTGAGGAGTTGTAACACTCCTATCATCTAGATTGGTCCAATAAATGGGGTCCTCATAGGGCTTGATATGTTGAAATACATGGAGTAGGAAATGAAAACCATAAGAAGAAATTTAAAGCTAGCATAGGACATGACAAAGAGCTATGTGGACCAACATAGAGTTCACAAAGAGTTTCAAGTGTCAGGGAACATGTTTTCCTACAAGTTAGACCCAAGAAGAGCTCCTTGAAATTGGGGTTATGTGCCAAGTTGGCACCATGATTTTATGGGCCATTTGAAGTGCTAGAAAGGATATCCCCAATGGTCTATAAGCTAGCCTTACCTCCATAAATTAGAGTGCATGATGTTTTCTATGTTTCATTTCTTAAAAATATGCAAAGGATGCTAGTCATGTAATTGATTGGTATGTGTTACAGGTAGAACCAGAGGGAGAGTTCCGACCATAACCTTTATGCCTCTTGGATCAGAGGAAAATCATGCTCTATAGTTGAGCAATAGAGAAAGACAAAGTGCAATGGAGGCACTTTGGACCCAAGAAGCCACGTGGGAAATTGATAAGTAGATGCGGGAAACATATCCTTTCTTATTCGTTGAGTGAAGCAAATGTAAATACATTGTAAATGTTGTACAAAGTTGTGTATATAAAGCTCCATAATTAACAATACTTGGTCTAAATCATGTTTTGTTGTATATGGTTATTGAACACCAAGGGCGGTGTTCCCCCCCAAGGGGGAGGGGACTATGACATCCACTAGTTAATATTTCTCTCATTGTAAATACTTGTAATTATTTAAATGGTTGAGAGAGGGACATAGATTCCATTTCTTGAGGAAGGATATTGCTTGAGGGAATTATTATTTTTCAATATCAGTCCTGGTTGGTTGAGTGGTTTTAAAAGGGATGACTATGCCATAAATTAACTGAGATAAGAAGGGACAGGTCTAGGTGTCCTTTAGCTCTAATGATAAGCAAGAAAAGGACAAAATATTGAACGAAATGTGGGCTTCTTTGTCCTAGGAGGTTGACTGGAATGCAATAATGGAGAACAATGGGCAATTAGTCTGTTGGGAAAAG
Organism: Pinus taeda; assembly: GCA_000404065.3. Taxonomy (NCBI): domain Eukaryota; kingdom Viridiplantae; phylum Streptophyta; class Pinopsida; order Pinales; family Pinaceae; genus Pinus; species Pinus taeda. The sequence goes on from APFE030687703.1 coordinate 16,622, forward strand.
AAGGAGGACCTTCATTCATTCAAGGGGACACACTCTCTCTCTCATGCACACACATAGGAACCTATAGAGAGGACAAACTCTCTGAGGGCACACAAAAGCAGTGGAAGACATCACACTCATAATTATATGGTAAGAACAAGAAAAATTCCTCCAAAGGTGGAGGTGAGAACAAAAATAAGGCAGTGACCCAAATTCATTGTTGTTAAACTCTATAAAGACTAAAAACTAGCAGAAGAATCCTTACAAAGGCTTATTGGGTGAAAGAATTATAGATAGTAGTGGATTTCTTGAAGGCTGAAGAACCACTCGAAGATTGTGGATTGATGAAACATTGGCTAGGAGTGAAGCACCCAGGTTCTTGGGGAGATGATGAACCACCAGGTGATCACAACACTAGTACTTTCTCTCACTGGTGAATTATATGGTAAAATGTCTTCTATGCTCCTACAATAGGTTATCCACTAAATAACCTTCCTTTATTGTGGGGTCTCTCCTCCTGAAAGTGAGTTTAACTCTGTACTTTAGTATCCTGGCATGGATGTTCATCATGTATGAAAATTCTAAGAGGACTGAGTGGAAGCTTGTGTAGCTGGTGGATGAAGGTAGAGTGGCCTTATGATATCATGTTCCAACTATTTAACTATAGAAATATTCTCTCAAAAAGCACTCCTACTCAAGCCATGGAATATGGCTTGGGGGTGACAACTACAAGTAGTTATGGGTATAGCTTGTCTATGGTTAGGTGAGAATACAAATCACACTCAGTTTCTAGTCCAACTTGCTACATAAGTTAACTATCTACTTGGTATTTTTATGTCAAAAGATATTTACATGTGTATGGCAATGGTTAAATGATCCTGTTGATACTAAGGAATACAATCTCATGTGTGTGAATGGATTTTAGATTTCCTATATACATGTATGAGGAATGGTATAATTCCTATATGTTTAATAGATCAAAACTCAGTAAACTCCAAATATGTAGAGATGGTGAAGTCTCCATGTTATCTCCTTAAATTGGAAAGTATGCTCACAAGCTTGTATGGTTGTTGTTTCATTTCTCGTTATGTATTAATGATCTATTAGGCAAAGGACATGCATATCATGTTGTGGTAGAAGTTTGGGTAAGATATACGTAAACATGAGAGTCATGCTCAATTGCATGTCCTATGTATATCCTTTCTGAATTTATTGTATTCGAGTTCCAGGGATTTCAACCCTGTGTATCTTTCAACAAGTTTCACTGATGTTGAGATCTTAGAATAATGGATTTGTAACTTTCATGTGATGAGGGAAGAAGCTAAATCATCAAAGAATGCATCACTCAGGATGAAAGGCTAGAACACCTTGAATCTGGGAAATTTCATGAAGAAATTGGAACATTTTCCAAGTGTAAAAGTCTTGCAGAAATAGGTATAAAAGATTGGTAGGGCCACCAGGTCATAGGTAAGGTCAGTTGGCATTATTTTTTGAGTTAGCTGAAAACCTAGTTGGACCCGAAGAAAATCAGGTGGGAATTTCCAGGTCAAGGGTCGGGGATTCGAGCTCGACACCATGGTCGGGAGGGAGGTCAAGATGACCTCCAAGTCGCAGTTAGGGACTTGATGCATTGGTTGGTGGCTTCATGAAAAAGGTTTGACCTTCGACCATAAGGTAGATGCACCTTCCACGTAGGCTTTCCAGGTGGCATAACGTCACATAATCACTGTGTGGGGTATCATGTGGGTGTTATGTGGATGTTAAGGATGACACATGGCAATGTAGTGTGTAGGGTTCAAATGATCATATCTCTTGGTCCAGGTGTTGGATCGAGGAAATATTTATATCATTCGAAAGATCTCGATGAGGTGAACACAATGACATTATCCATTTTATGTTATGAAGTAGTTGGAAAAGACTAACATTTTGGGCCCTATTTCCATAACAGGACCATCGAGATTGGGTCAACATTGTAATTACCTCCTACTCTTAGTTAGGGTTGGGGTTAGCAGGGGGTATGTTACACCAGTAATGACACTTCAAGTTGTGCTAACTTTTGAAAACTAGAAATGATAGGAATTACTGTAGTTAAAAAAAATGGCAAATTTTTTTTCAAACAACAACTACTCTCATTTTTGGAGAAGTTATTTTTAGAAAATACAAGCAAAAATATTCAAAATTCATCAATGTGCTTGTTAGAATTTGTAAGGTCTGTCTAAAGCTCAAAGAAATAGATTTGTAACTATTACTAACTATAGCAATCGAGAATTGAATATTTTGTTCTAGATCAAGAAGTCAACAACAACATCATTGCCGTAAATTCTAGAAAGTGCACTCGCAATTTCAAAGAACTTGATGATAATTTTTACAACCTCATTTCGTAGCAACAAAACTATTTATCAAATTTTCCAAATTGATAGTAGTTGGAGGTATATTCTGCAACAAAGGAAATATCTTTAAATTTTCAAACACCACATGTTAGGAAACATTGAAATAATGATTTAAATTACTTGTTTGGTACCACTTGTCCAATCATTATTATGTTTTGTATATGAAACCACCGTTACATCATAACCAATCACATTGATCAACTCACGAGTATTTCAAATTTTATGCACCATCATCCTTTGTAAGAATTCATTCAATCCCCACTTCATGCTAGCTCAAACCATTTAACGAATGTACCTTCCACCTGTCAACACCTTTATCCACATCATGTTCGATTAAGATGCAATAGGATCAAGGTTGTTGAAAATTATAATCAATGTTGTCGATCGTTTCCCCTTCACATTTCATGTATATTCAACGTGCATGACAATTCATGATCATAAGAAATTATTTTTTGGGAACATCCATAAAATACAAGGAATTTCCATAACATATGGTGTTAAAAAATCTATAGATGTTATTTTCACTCACTGTAAAGCCATTCAGTAGCTGGGAATTTGAATTGAGTCCACATGAAGTCTCAAAATCAGGGTGGTAGCAAGGGACATGTGTAGAATAACGTCATAGTTAATGATAATTTGTTAAGACATCATCCAATTGTAACGAATATGGTAATGCATAATCCAAAAGTGGTATATATATTCAGAAGAGCGGGTTGGCTAAGATTTTTCCAGAGAATTGATAACATTATTGTACCCCTAAGAAATCATTTTTCTTTATATTTTGACCTTTGAACAAATAAAACTTATATTGCATACTTAAGATTTACCATCTTTGAATAAATGGTAGCTCAAGTAGCATGAATATCCACAGAGGGAAAAAGGTGGTTTAAGGAACGAGTAGAATCAAATGTTTCCCGAGGAGCATTCCTTGAGGAGGGAGAAGTACTAGAAGATACCAGACAAGGATTCAAATTCCTGTCATTGCCAAAATCTTGGGTTGAAGTGCTTCAATATATCATCATGTACTTCACTTGTGAAGACATAGCCTCTCTTTGTACGACTTATAATTTATATTTCCCAGCACATCTCAGAAGAAATAGAAGAATTAATGTTGCACATTTCCTATTAAAATCCTTGTAACCCATGGTGCGCTAGCTTCAAAAGGGTAAATATGAACAATTAACACTGTAAAATATTTACATTATCTGCGAGTTTAATTTACAAAAAATAATTAAAATCCTATCCTTCTAGCTATTCAAATCTCTATTTGTCATTTAAACGTTGGTCAAAGCATATAAAAACTATTGGATGCATCCTCTGATATTCTTTTGCGAAAAGGAGGAGTCATAGCTGAAGTGTAGGACTAAAATTGTTCACACCCTTATAGGCTTTGTATTTTGAACTGTAACTCGTAAACCTCCTTTGTAAAAAAAATGATACAGGAACCTTTGAAATATGTTGAAACTATGCAACTATACTGTGTAATTATTTACACTCTTTAAGGCCATTCTTTCTCATGTTGACTCAGATTTTTTGCTCTTCTTTAGCTACAAAAACTTTATGACATATTACCATAGCATATAAAAAATAAACTAACATTCAAAAAGATGAAATGGAGCATGCCAAACCAATGAGGTAAAATTAGGGTTTTCTCAACAAAATTAGGGTTTCCAATATTGCTTTGTCAATGAGGTAACTTGATTATTCTTCCATAACTTCTGTAGCCTAAGAAAGGAGGTTTTAATATTCTTGACTTCTTGTCATCCTTTTGTTTCCCGTTTGTGTAGTTCTACTAGCTTCTAGAGATCCTTCCCTTTCCTGCTTGCATACTTCGTTTTGCTCTGTTTTGTAGCCTTTTTCTTGCCCTTTGAAGACTTCACATTCTCCTCTTCATCAATTATCATTAGTTCCTTTAGCTTAGGATTAAGCTTTGCTTTAAAACCTAGTCTTAATTTATTTGTAGGACAAGTATGGGGTTTCCTATAGTAAACCCTAGGCTCTGTTTCTATGTCTTCATCTTCTATTTCTATACTCTACTTTCCTTTCTCACTTTCTTTTGTTTTATGCCTTACCTCCTCTTTTTCTAACATTTGTGTATGTTTTATTCTTGTTTTATTTTCATAGACATTAATATTTGGTTCCTCTATAGGTTTTTTCTCAACAAGCACATGACTAGACTTAGACTCTATTTCAAGGGTTAGAGTTTCAACAATATTTTTAGCCTTACCCTTTCTTGGTCTTCTGGGTGCAGGGTTTCTCCATGTCCCCTCAAGGTTTGTATTTACTTGTTTAACTCATGTATATAAAAAATCTTAATTAGGCCATGGTGACACATATCATGAGGTAACAATTCTCATTTGGTTATGGACTTAGTGGACATTTTAAGTAGACTTTTATGTAAGAAATAAGGTAAACTCATCTTTGCAAAACCATCTAAATGAAATAAAAACCTCATGTGGTAAAGGTAGATTTTGGAATAGCTACCTTCACATGTAAAAAAGAGCTGTACAATCTTCAGAACGTTAGACCATTCAAGCTTCAACATATTTTGAGGGATTCCCATGCTCCAATTAGGGTTCTAATATTCTCCCTTTAGAAAAAAGCTGAGATCCACATTCTACATCATTTGCTTCTTGAACCAGTTATCACTCTTGGTAGGCAACCCCATAACTTCTTCTATTGAATATTCAATGACTACAAACTCCATTCCTCTTATTTGAGCTCTGTATTCATTAAAAGAGTGAATAAAATCATATCACCAACTCAGATTGTAACCATCAAATCGCTGGAAAACTAGCTTCCATCCTTCATTTCTAAATAAAGATGCAACTTCATCACAAACCTTGAACCATACTTCATCTGGTTCAAATCATCTCACATTACCTGGCTTTTCGATTTCTTAACTGAGAAAAATTGAGCACTTTTCCACGCGCTGTCAAAAACTGCTAAAAAATTCACTATCTACAACCAACCAGTCACCTGGGCTTAACGAAAATAACCGATTTGTGTAGAATTCTGGTTTAACCCTCCTTCTCTCCAAACCCTTTTTAACATTTTCAAACTGCCTCAAATCATCACATCAATTCACATCACATATTAGGTTACATCAAAGAGTTTTAAAGATTTTATAATAACCCAAATGATAGCTTAAAATTTTATTTGTTTCAAAATTCTACAGGCACTACGAAAATATTTCATAACGTTGCCTATGCCACCTCATTTTTTCGCATCCAATAGGTGTAAGATTTGGGTAAAAAATTGGCATGAAAAAGATAAATTTTTTAACCTATTCCTTAATCCTTATGCCACCTTTTCAGACCAAATTTTAACCTAATTGTATACTTAAGCCCACTTTGCTTGAAAAACTCCTAAGTGTAAAACTGCTAACAATCTGACCCCTTATTAAAATACAAACTTAGTATTAACAAATTTGAAGGAGTCTATTTGTCTTGATAAGATGTCTACCACTTTCTTCAAGGATAATGAGAAGCTCGGTAACTCATCTAACTTTGCTGCTTGGAAAATCAGGTTGGAATTTATACTGGATGACAACGATGTCTTGGAATATGTGTAAGGAAAGGTACCTAAGCCTCTAGTGAATGATTCTGCTACTATCAAGTCTAGGTACAAGAAGGTGAGGTCAAAGCCAAGAAAATTCTCATTGATGGTTTCCAAGATCATTTACTTATTTATGTTGGTAGCTTGAAGAAGTCTGAGGATATTTACTAGTCGGGATGTATGAGGTCAACAACTTGTATCATATCCTCTCCTTGAAGGATCAACTCAAAGAGATGAAGATGAACAAGGGGGAATCTGTGCAATCCTATATCATAAGAGTATCTCACCTGAGGGATCAATTGCAATCTACTAGTGAACAAATACCTGATAGGGAGCTGGTGGTGGTGACTCTTCAAGGTCTTCCTCCTATTTGGGAAACCTTCATTACTACTCTCATCAACAATAATGTTCTTCTGACATTTGATAAGATTGTTGGTAAATGCACTAAAGAGGAATCCATGATGATTTCCAGAGGAAGGATTCAAAATCATGAAGAAGGAGATGAAGAAGGAGATCCCTCTGCATTTGTTTCTCGAGACAAGAAAATGAAAGGAAGAGGAAGACCATTTGGTTAAAAAATTCCTCTCTGTGAATCAAAGAACTCTAATAGAACATTAAGGGATATTTAATGCCACAATTGCCACAAGCATGGTCACTATGCCTGAGACAAGAATAGAGATGCTCCAAGGTCCAATTACAACAACAATCGTGGCTTCAACAACAATAGATCCAACACTAGAAGAAGAGGTGATGATCGAAGAAGAGGAGATGATAGAATAAGAAGGGATGATAGAAGAAGAAGAGATACTCCAAATGATCACAAAGTATGTCATCATCCTCAATAGAGGTCAAGGAACCACGGGTATGAAAACAATGTAGCTTCTAGTCAATCTAAATACATTCTTATTTATGTTCTTTCTATTATTCCCCTCCATATTTGTATGATAGTTGGTTGGTAGATAGTGGGGCTTCTGGACATTTCTATGGGTACAAGGAAGTCCTCTATAACTTAGTTGAGAGGGAGAAAAATTTGAAAATAATCCTTGGAGACAACACTACTCATCCCATGAAGGGTTATGGTTTTATCAAATTTCATTTGGACTCTGGTGAATTCATTCTTCTTCATGATGTGATGTATGTTCTAGGATTAAAGAAGAACTTGGTATCTATTTCTTCCTTGGAAGACAAGGGTATGTGAGTAGCTTTCATAAGAGGAAACTTCCTCATCTATCCCTTGGAATATTGCATGAGGGATGCTTTTACCTTGAGATATAGAGTTGAAGGACTCTATAGACTTAATGGAAGACTTCTACTAGCAATGGTCTATGATACCAATCATCAAAGTGAGCTATGACGCCAAAGGTGGGCACATCTACATTATGAAGCCCTACTAAAATTGAAGAAGTTAGTCTCTGGGATGCTTGATGTTCAAGCTATTTATGATGGAGTATTTCTAGGGTGTGCCAGTGGAAAAAATACAAGGGAACCATTCCCCTATAGCAAAAAAAAGACTGTTGATATTCTTCAACTCATTCATTCTGACCTCTATTGAGACCCATGCCTATGCACTCTATTAGTGGAAAACTCTACTACATAATTTTCAATGATGATTACTCTAGGAAGACATGGATATATTATTTGAAGCATATGGATGAGGCTTTCAACATGTTCAAGGATTCAAGGAACTGATATAGAATCAAACATGGAAGAATATTAAGGCATTTAGGTCTAAAAATGGTGGAGAGTATACGTCAAATGATTTCGTTTATTTTTGGAGGAAAACTAGAATCAAGAAGGAAACTATCGTACCTTATAATCTTGAGCAGAATGGAGTGGCTAAAAGATAGAACAGGTCCATTTTGGAAGTTTCCCGAGCTATGTTTCATGATCAAAAGTTGTTGAAGTTCCTATGGGGAGAGGCTACAAATAGAACGGCCTATGTACAAAACAGGGTTCCTCATCAAGCTTTGGATAACAAGACTCCCAAAGAAGTATTCATAGGTATGAAGCTCGACATTAGACATCTCAGCATATTTGGTTACCCCATATATTTCCATGTGCCAAAGCACAAGAGGAACAAGTTGGAAGCCACCAGAAAGAAAGATACATTTGTTGGTTATTGTAAAAATTCCAAAATCATTTAGATATAATATTATATATATAACTAGTATCTATATATCTATATCTATATATATATATATAATATATATATTATATATATATATATATATAATATATATATATATATAATATATATATATATATATATATATATAGATAATATATATATGGTCAAAGGAATATCGATTTTAGCAGGGATGTAACTTTTTATGCAGATGTTGCCCTTGGAAAAGCAAGGGACCTTCCTCCACCTCCTCCTATTGATAAGAGTGATGAAAACATACTAGAAGGTCCTTTTGTGTTGACATCTGAGAAGGATATTGCTGATGACCCCATGGAGCCTATGGACCCCTTAGATTCTCCTCCGAGTGATCCCCCTATCAGGAAGAGATCATTGTGGCTTCATGATACTTTACATGATTTTGAGAGATATGTTTATGCCAAAAGGATTATTAGAGAAAGTAATAAGCCATGTTTTTACTAGGGATACATTCTAACTATGAGCACTATGATCTAGGTTGAGCCTTCTACCTTTGAAAAAGTTGTGAAAGAATAAGTTTGGAAGCATTCCATGGATGAAGAATATGATTCAATTATGAAGAATAATGTGTGGGATTTTTTTCTAAGACCTAAAGGAAAGTCTGTCGTAACTTCAAAATGGCTATACAATATCAAGCGTGGATATTATGGAAGCAATGAGAATTACAAAGCAAGTTTCATGGCTCGAGGTTTCTCCTAGAAAGAGGGAAAATATTATGATGATATATTTTCTCTTGTTTTGTGCTACACCATTATTAGATCGATTGTTTGCCTTGTTGCTAGTCAAGGATGGACTCTTCACCAGATGGATGTGAAGACAACATTTCTTCATGGCATACTACAAGAAGGAGTATATGTTGAGCAGCCTTAGGGATTTGAATTGAATGACAAGAAAGCTTACGTTTGTATGTCAAAGAAAGAATTATATGGTTTGAAGGAAGCTCCCAGAGCCTGGTATGCCCATATTGATAGTTACCTGGTGAATCTTGGATTCACAAGAAGCAGTGTCGATCTGAACCTCTACTTCAAAGTGGTCCAAGGTATGCCTTTGATTTTCTTTTTATATGTTGGTGATATATTGTTGATAGGTAGTCAGCCCCTGATGCTTGAGCATAAGAGGGAGTTGTCCTCCAAGTTCGAGATGAAGGACCTTGGTATGATGCATTAATTCCTAGGATTAGAGGTTTGGCAGAGACCTAGAGAGATTTTACTTTCTCAAGGAAAATATGTCATGAAGCTATTAGAAAGATTCAAAATGGCATAATGCAAATCATTATCCACCTCAATGGAGATGAAATTCAAGGATTTATGTGGATATGCTACTAGACTTGACTTGGTAAACCCCTCTAAGTACTGACAATTGATTGGGGCATTGATGTTCCTTGTGAACACCCATCTGGATATATGATTTGCAACAAACAATTTGAGTCAATTCATGATTTAGCCCCTTCATGCACATTGGGTTGCTTCCAAACATGTATTAAGATATTTGCATGGGACAATTAACCTTGCACTAATAAGATATACTGTCAGAGTTATACGACTTCATGGTTACACTGATGTTGGCTGGGCTAGAAATGTTATTGACCGGAAAAGCACATCATGGTGCTTCTTTATTTTGCATTCTACCATGATATCTTGGATGAGAAAGAAGTAGAAGTTTGTAGCTTTGAGTATGATAAGGGTAGAGTATATTGTTGCTAGCATGGTTAGCTGTGAGGAGATTTGGTCGAGAAATCTCTTTGGAGATCTATTTGAACATGTTCTAGATACAACCATCATATATTGTGATAACAAGAGTGGGATATGATTGGTAGAGAATCCCATATTTCATGACAAGTCCGAGCATATTGAGATCAGTTTCACTACATTCAAGACATGGTGCAGAGAGGATCCATGAGAATCCATCACATTAAGACCGATGAGTAGATAATGAATACACTCACCAAAGATTTGTCGAAAGGGAAGTTCTTGGTCTTTAGAGAGAAACTTGGACTAATGGATGTGACCTTCCTGAGTAAGGTACATGCTAATCGAGGACACTGAGTTATGTGCTTCCCCCTTGTTTGAGCTCCTAAGGTGAGGAATTGAGCCTTAGAGTTCTTGGAGTTGAGGGAACTCTGGACAATAGGATATTCTATGATCCTTACCTCTTGGTAAGTTTTATCCTTCCTATTGTCGAGCAATAGGATATTATGTGATCCTTTCCTCTTGGTAAGTCATATCCTATTGTTGATGGTGTTGGACCCACCAACATTCAAGGGATCTCCTTGGTAAGAAGTACCAACTAGACCTCAGACCGTTTTTTGTAGGAGTCCCAGAAGTGGGTGGCAATGTAATGCCTTGACCACGGTAGCATGCATAGATAAGTATGATAACTTTGGGCTGAAGCAAGTGTGTAACCTTGCAGTGAGTCAAGTGAGATTCATGGGGGGTTCTAACACAGGAGGGGAAAAGGAAGTGTGCCCCTTAGAAGCATGTAATAGTACGCAGCCTAAAAGGAACACATGAGAGGAATGACATCACAAGATGAAATGCAGAATAGTCCATAAACCAAATTGATGGGTTAATCCAACAACACACATTCAATAAGATTCATACAATTGCATACAAAGTAGTTCATAAGAAAATGTGTAAGTTAAACAACATACATCTATAAAGAAACAAGAATAGTCCAACTACAATAACAACATATGCATGAAAGCGTGTTGGCTTTGTTATTATTATTATAAGTGAAAATTACATCCATACATACACCATTGAAAAACACTAGCCCTAATAGTGGAACATTACAGTCAAGAACATCTGCTCCTCGAAAGAAGTATACTCACTCTACGTTGTGGAGAAGCCAAGGCTCATCACAATACTCCTAAGCCTTTCCTAAGCCTAAGCCTAACCAAAATCTTGGCTCCCAAAATACCCTTCTATGAGTTATGAGGTTCTATTTATAACAAAGGGTGGGGTAACCCTTGAAATTCCCCTTTCTGACTCTTTGACTACCCTCATGAATCTTCAACTTCTTTACAAATAACTCATTATATTACATAGTGATTGTTCACATTCCACTAAAGACACTTGGAATTTCACTTACAACATATTTACAAATAATATACATTTTCCACATGTACCCATGTGAGACAAAATAGGCTAGAGAAATCCTAACAAGACAAACACTATGACTCAAAAGTTTGGGGAAAGACCAACTCTGAAAGCTCGACTTGACGCTTCTTGGTCATGTACTAATACCAAGATTGGTACTATGCGATGATGTCCCCAAACTACTTGATGGTGTCTTTCTGATAACAGACTCTTGCCTCCATGGCTTCTGGGTATATGGTCTTGGAACCTTTGTCCAACGCATCCTGAAGCATGTGCAACATGGAGTTGACCATGATAGGACCAGCAATGTACTTCTGCATGTTTTGTGTGCTCAGCTCCAAGTCATCACTGGTGGCCTCTCACCTTAGCTGCTCCATGTACCTCTCGATATATAGTCGGACTTTGTTCTCGTGCTTAGCCTCAGTGAGGGAACCGATTGACAGGATCCTATGCATTCTTACCATGACATCCAAACTCTTATATAACCGTGCATATGAACCTTGTATGTTGTTGATGAACAAGGTGGGTTGCTCATAGCTTTGGATCAACATCTGTACCTTTTATTTTTCTAGCTCTACTTGCAACTTCATCATCTTTGGCAAGTAAAGTGGGGCCCCTTTGTGTAGGTTTTAACCCCGTACAGAAATTACCTGCATACGAATTCTAAAACCCAGAAAATAAACAATGCAAGAGCATAACACATAAAACACATATACACAAAGATTTTCCCCTGGATCCTAAAACCAGGACTACTAGCTTGATTTTTCATTATGTTCCTTTCAATGTTATAATACATATTTATACATGCAGAAGCATCCAATACCATGCATCGAAAACCATCGTGTCTAGAAAACATGTGTGAAAATCATGCATAAAACCATAGGTGGGTCCGCCCAACCTAACATAGGTTCCAAAGCCAAAATTTCCTGGGGCGCTGCCCCAGACCGCATAAAGTGGGGTTACAGGTACACCTCAAACCCCCTATGACACCCCCTACTACACAATTGGTGCAACGAAGGGGGGCTCCGCCCCCCCTCTAACCCCCAGTTAACTACGTCGACTAGTCATGGAAAGAATATAACACAACCCAACATTCTCCCACTTCTTGTTTTCTTTCCACAGGGGGCCACAAGAGGGCTTAGTCATTTTTCCAGCCTTGAAATGCACAATATCTCTCTACACCAAGAGAACTTCTCAGAGCTCACAGATTTTGTCAATGCATCTGCAGTATTCTTCAAAGTTTCCACCATTACCAACAACACCTTTTTGTCTTCTATCATATCCCTCACAAAGTGATACTGAACATCAATGTGCTTTGTCTTTGAATGATATGCGGGGTTCTTTGCCAAGAAAATTGCACTTTGGCCATCACAGTCTATCCTTATAGCTTCCTGTACTAACCCCATACTTGAACACAATCTCTGCAACCAAATTGCTTCCTTG
>APFE030687703.1:29926-61901 GCA_000404065.3 Pinus taeda
CCTGTACTAACCCCATACTTGAACACAATCTCTGCAACCAAATTGCTTCCTTGCTTGCATGAGTAGCTGCCATGTATTCTGCCTCTATAGTTGATAGTGCCACTACAGATTGTTTCTTACTCATCCAATAAACTGCACCTACAAATAGGTTAAACACATACCCACATGTAGATCTTATTTGATCCAAATCTTTAGCCCAGTCTGCATCAACAAAGCCACGAATATCCAACACTCTGTCCAATCCTGGTCTTCCTTGGTAGCACAAACCATAATCACTAGCGCCACACAAATACCTGAAAACCTGCTTCACTACTGTCCAATGCTCCTTTCTTGGTTTTGACATAAACCTACTTAGTACTCTCACTGCATGTGATATGTCTGGTCTAGTATAGACCATTTCATAAATCAGGCTACCGACTGCACTTGCATATGGAACATGGGACATGTCCTCTTCCTCTTCTTGTGTCTTGGGACATTGTTCAACAGATAACCTTACACCTACAGGAATAGGAACCTTCACCGGTTTACTATCCTGCATATTAAACTTCTAGAGTATTGTATCGACATAATTCCTCTGGTTTAACCAGAGCTTCCTCTTTGCCTGATCTCTTTTAATTTCCATGCCCAAAATATAGTTTGCAGCACCAAGATATTTCATGTCGAATTTGGAGGACAATTGGGTCTTCAAATCTTGGATAATTTCTTTCTCATTTCCAACCAACAACATATCATCCACATACAAGACCAGATAAATAACACGGTCACCAATTTTAAAATACACACAATGATCTGCTTTGCTTCTAGTGAAGCCAAGTCTACGTATAAATGTATCAAATTTCTGATACCACATCCTTGGTGACTGTTTTAACCCATACAGAGACTTCTTTAACTTGCATACCAGTTCTTTCTTACCCTTCACCGCAAAGCCTTCATGTTGCTTCATGGAGATTTCCTCTTCCAAGTGCCCGTGAAGAAATGTTGTCTTCACATCCATCTGTTCTACCTCAAAATGAAAAGCAGCAACAACAGATAAAAGTAATCTAATAGAAGTTACCTTGGCAACAGGAGAAAAAATATCACCAAAATCAATTCCAGGCACCTGGGAATAACCTTTTTCTACCAACCGAGCTTTGTATTTATCCACCTTCCCTTCTACATTTGTATTCTTCTTGAACACCCATTTGCTGCCAATGGGTTTTCTTCCAGCAGGCAACTCCACCAGATCCCAAGCCTCATTTTTGTGCAAAGATGCCATTTCATCAACCATGGACTCTTTCCAGAGTTTTCCATCGTCTGAATCCACTGCTTCCTTCACAGTTCTGGGATCATCATCAGTAACAGACAAAGAAAAATTTGAACAGAAAGCAGATGGACTATACCTTTTTGGTTGCCTTCTTTCTCGAGCTAATCTTCTCATAGTCGGAGTTTGTGGCTCTTCATCTTTTGATTCCTCCTCTGCTACAGAGTCTGATTCTTCCTTCTTTAGTTCAAACTCTATCTTCACAGGTTCCTTTGGTTGGACTTCATGTTTGATAACATCTTTCACCTCTCTAAACACCGCATCTCAATTGTACACAACCTTTCGTGTGACTGGGTTCCAAAGCTTGTAACCCTTTAAACAATCCTTATACCCAATAAAGATGCACTTTTCAGATTTACTATCCAACTTGGTTCATTTCTCCTTTGGAACATGTACATATGCATCACATTCAAATACTCTTAGATGTGAAAGAGAGGGTTTCTTACTAGTCCATACCTCTTGTGGAGTCTTATCCTCCAACACTGATGAAGGTGAACTATTGACCAGGTAACATGCAGTATCCACTGCCTCTGCCGAGAATTCTTGTCCTAACCTGGCACCACTGAGCATGCTTCTTGCCCTTTCCATCAACGTCTTATTCATTCTTTCTGCAACTCCATTGTGCTGAGGTGTATATGGAGTAGTCTTATGCCATGCTAAACCACACTTCTTACATAATTATTCAAATTCCTTACTGCAAAACTCTCCACCATTATCTGTCCTCAACATCTTTATCTTCTTCTCTGTCTGGTTTTTCACCAAAGCCTTGAATTCTTTAAACTTGTCAAAGACTTCAGATTTCTTCTTAAGGAAATATATCCATTTATTCCTTGAGAAGTCATCTATAAATGATACATAGTACACAGATTTACCCAGTGATGGAACCTTCACAGGTCCAAACACATCACTGCGCACAAGTTCTAATATCTGTTTCGCCATCTTACTACCAAAGGGGAAACTCACCCGATTCTACTTCCCATATACACAATTTTCACAAAAATTAAAATCCAAAGAGCTATTACTCATACCTTCTACCATAGCTTTACCATGAAGTATTTGAAGGCCCTTCTCTCTGATATGTCCAAGCCTTTGATGCCACAACATGGTCTTCTCTCCAAAGACCACTATATTTTTTTCTCCACTTTCAAGAACCACAGAATTGTTGCACCCATCAATAACAGTGCTACCTTGCAGCTTGTATAGAGTTCCAATTTGAACTCCCCACATCAATACCAGTGCTCCCCGAACCATTTTGCAGGTATCCTTCTCGAACATGTTTTTACACCTGCATCATCCAGCTTGCTTACAGAAATCAGATTTATGGTTAATGCAAGAATATGCAGAACACACGCAAGTGTTCTAACCCTTCCACCTTGCAACTTCAAATTTACTTTTATGTGACCAATGATTCTAGCCTTCCAATCATCCCTTAAGAAGACATCACCACCATCGTATTTCTCATACTTGCAGAACCGCTCTCTACGGGGAGTGAAGTGAAAGGATGCACCTGAGTCAATTAACCATGCCTCATGATCTACATCTGTACTTGAAGAAGCCAAGTACATCCCCACCTTCATCTGAGGTGGTTTTCGCCTCTGCAAAAGGAGAATCATCAGATCCCTTTCCTTTATCATGAGCTTTAGATTTATAGTCCCTTTTGTAGTGCCCTTCCTTTCCGCATTTCCAGCACACGACCTTTACAGGTTTTCCTGGAGATTTAGATCTCCCACTCGATGAATTATTTTTGTTTTTGTTCTGGGACCGTCCTCGTATAGACAAGGCATCACTATTTTGGCTCTCCATATTTTTCCATCTCATCTCCTCCGTCAACAAGGATGAGACTATTTCATCAAACTGCAAGGCAGTTGCATTGCTACCTAATAACCAAACTATCCCACGAATCTAGTAGAGAACACAACAAACTGATGCACTTATCTTCGTATGAAATTTTAATATCAACAGATGCTAACTAACTTACCACAATATTAAAAGGGTTCAGATGCTCTATCACTAAGTCTCCATCTTTCATCCTCAGGTTATATAGATTTTTCTGCATGAACAGTTTATTCACTAGAGACTTAGATTGGTACGAAGTCCCTAACTTGTCCCACAAAGCCTTCGCCGTAGCTTCCCCTGATACATTCAACAATATTGAATCTAAGACACACAATCATATTGTGCTCTTTGCCTTCCGATCCAAATTCTTCCATTCTTCATCGGACACTCCCGTTGGTTTAGTACATGGATCTATCGTGATCCACTGATCTTTATCCACCAACAGATCCTCCTTCTTGAGTTTCCACAACTCGAAACTCTAACCATTAAATTTCTCGATCTCTATCTTTCCACTGCTCACCATCTTCTTTCACCACTAGAATCGATCTCGCAGATCTCCCACTGAACAGGGTCTACCATAGGCCCGAGCGAAACCTCTTAGTGACAAAGGCATCCCCTTGAAGCCAAAACTGCTCTGATACCAAATGTAGGTTTTAACCCCATACAAAATTACCTGCATAGGAATTCTAAAACACAGAAAATAAATAATGTGAGAGCATAACACATAAAACACATATACACAGAGATTTTCCATTGGATCCCAAAACCGGGACTACCAACTTGATTTGTCATTATGTTCTTTTCAATGTTATAATACATATTTATACATGTCGAAGTATCCAATACCATGGACCAAAAACCATCGCGTCCAAAAAACATGTGCGAAAATCATGCACAAAACCATAGGTGGGTCCACCCAACCTAACATAAGGTCCAAAACCAAAATTTTCTGGGGCACTGCCCCAGACCCCATAAAGTGGGGTTACAAGTACACCTCAAGCCCCCTGTGACACCCCCTACACAATCGTCACAACGAATTCCAACATGAATGGTGGGGGAAACGTCCTAATGGGTGTTGATTTTGTTTATTATGGCTAAGGAAATTGGCAAAGGCAATGGCTAAGGCTTTGGAAAGGCATGAGGCATTTATTGGCATTTTATTTATGAAAATAATGGAAATTAGGAGAAAAGGAAGGTGAAAGGTCACAGGTTACATGTGAGGACGAAAATGAAGGAAAATAATGGAAAATGAAGAAAATAGAGGCCTCATTCATAAACAGGTTTCTGAGGATCGGTTGGCAAGCTCTTGGCTCAGGCTTGCTCAGTGTAAGCTTTTGATAGGTTTTGGTGGAACTCTCTTCTATTATCTCTCTCTCTTTCTCATACTCTTGGAGACTTAGAGTTTTCTTGGGGAACTCTTGGTGGGTGTGGCATACTTGAATTCTTGGAGCAAGAAGGCCAAGGAAGAGAAAGAAATCACAAGAAGGCATTGGGATCAACAAATACATGATATTTTCTTCCAGGTGCCAAGTTGCATGTATAATTTCTTCACTAGTTTTGGCATGCATGGTATATGTATGTGGATTCTTGGTCATGATTTGTCATTGACATGGAGGTTTTCCTGGAGTGACAGTGGATTTCCTAGCCTTGTGATTTCCTAGATAACCATGGTGATTGTGGGTTTACTTTAATTGTTTTTTTTAGTTGGTTTTCATGTTTCCTTAACTTGGTTTAAGTTATTAGTTACTGGAAGCCTTGGTTGGGCAAACACTTTGGACCCTTGTAACATCTTTCGTTGAGTTACTAGTATTGTAGCATTCGTTGGAAAAATGATCTAAAGCCATTGGTGGGCTTAATTACTAGTCCTAGAGCCTTGGTTGGACAAATGCTCTGGAGCCCGATGGAAACTATGGGTTGAGTTACTAGTCCTGGAGCCTTGGTTGGGATAGAGACTAATCTGATGATGGTTTTTTCATGTCCAACTGTGAGGTGGAATCACTTTTTGATGCATTAAGGTGGATGGCTTGTGGAACCCCTCGATGAGTTTTGATTTATATGTTCTATGAGATCCCATATTCATGCTTGAAATATGGCACGGGGGTGAATGGATGAAGAGAGATTTGGCTCAACCATTCTACGGTCGGGTGGAACGTGGAAGTCCCATATTAGGTTTGGATTCTGCATCATCAATATGAGGTTATTTCTCCTTGTATTATACTAAATTATATGTGGTTTATATGGCTATGATTTCTTTGACATTTATGTCCCTATTATGCTGGTCATTTATATGTTTTATGACAATAGCTATGTATGGATCTCATCATGTTTTTACTTGTATATGAATGAAAAATGTATCTATGGTTTAATGGATGGAATGATAGTTAATGTTTTGAAGCATCAATGCTTCATGGTGAATCTCAGATAAGTATGAGACCCCTATGCTCAGATATGTTATTTACACCTGTAGTTTACATATTCATGATATCTTTGAGGAAATGCTTGTCAGGGGTAGTAGGTCTAGTCAAGGTCTTATTCAAGTATTTTCTTTAGTACTATCATTTCCATGTTATTTTACTCATCTGAAGAGATGGTTCAATTCTGGGCAGTGACCTGGGCTCTGAGCCTGAAAAAGTGGCTCGAATCTTATGGACGCTGGCATAACATTGACTGATTGAGTCTCTAGACACTAGTAGGCAAGCCTATGAGAGTGACTCTAGGTTTCTAGACATTGTCATGCATATAACATGAGAGCAACTGAGGCTTAAGTTGTACAAAAGCTCAGTTGGACCCAAGGGCAAGATGCCTAAAGTGTTGGATTGGTTCATGAGGTTCTTGGAGCTAATGTTGAATGTCTGTATGGTGTGTTCCCATTGGTTCCACTTCCTTAACGTGACTTAGGAGGTCGAATCATATCATAGTGGCCTCTTGTTGCATGTTTACCCCTACTGGCTGGTTGCTTGGGTAGATGTGGGAGGAGGGTGTTACAGAGTGGTATCATAGCATGGTTCACCCCTCAGACTAGATGGGTTGTGTGTTGGTCATGCATTCATGTCAGTTTCATGTGTATCTCTTGTGTTGTAGTCCATGTGCTTGTTTCATTTGCATGGTGTTGAGCTTAGTTGTAGTGATGTCACCATGTGAAGGTTGAAGGTGTTGTCATGGAGTATGTCACCATGAGTGTATGGTTGTATATGCATTTTTTATGCACGTCAGTGTAGACATATTCTCAAGTGCACGTGATGTAGTTGTTGTTGTCATTCATGAGGTCATGATTTGTATAGTTGATATGGTCATGCATTGATAACTAAACCCTAGCTAGAATGATGTGTATATGGTTTCGTACTCATGTGTTATATTTCTATATGTAGTTGTTATGCATGCATGGTCTTGGTTATAGTGATGAATGAAATGTAAGTCAAACATGCCTTGTGAAGTCATGGTATGCAATTTAGGTTATCATGATGCTATTGGTTGTTATGATGCTAATGTGTTGGCTGAGATAGAGTAGGAGATGTAGATCATCATAATGAGGTTAAAGCTTTAGAATTTGGGATAAGAGCATATTGACATACAAGTTTTCATGTTGGGAATGCAAGTAAGTAAGTTAAGGGTTGTTATATGCATTGGGGTTATATAAATTAGGTTATGGTTACATTCATGATGGATGTTATTTTATACTAGATAACCTAATGATTATGTTATATGTTATTGATGAAGTAACTTATAGGTTAACTTATTGTTGTTAAATGATAGTTAGCTTTATGATTAGGGTTATAACATTTATACCTTGATTTTATATGTATCACACTAAATTGGATTGGCCTATGCAGATGGTTAGGGTTATGACATTCAGGTATGAGCCGACATATTTGTGATATGGTGTTGTACTAATCTAGATTGACTTTGCATATGTGTGAATGATAATTGTGTATGAGTTATGATGTAAACATACTAGCTAGTGACTATTTGGATATCATGATCTTATTTATGTTTGAGTTAATATCTCATGAAGTTATATCATGCTAACTAGATTGATTTTGCAGACAATATTTCCTCCCTTGAGATACATTAAGGTATGATCTTGCTTATGTTGTTTGCTTTGTGATTGAATGTTTGATTATGTCATTTGTTTGGTGTTTGAGAGTTGGTGTCTATTATGTCATCTATCTATTGTTGAATGTTTGATTACTCGCATGATATGCATAGGAGTCTATAGGATTGCATGAAGAAATGATCTTGTTTTAAGTGATTGTACTAACACATATGTGGTGAGACACTTGATATTGTAGGTTTTTAACTCGTATAGAAATTACCTGCATATAAATTCTAAAAAAATAGAAAATAAACAATCATGAGAGTATACAACATAAAATAGATATACACAGAGATTTTCTGCTGGATCAGAAAATTGGGACTACCAGAATGATTTTTCATTATATTCCTTTCAATGTTACAATACATATATATACATGTCGAAGCATACATTAACCCAAATCCATTAACCCTGGATTAGAACGTAACCATAGTTCCCTTGACTGGATCTAAAAAATACCGTGGACAGAAAACAATCATGCCCAAAACCATGTGTGAAATCCATGCACAAAACCATAGGTAGGTCTGCAAACCTAATATAGGGTCCAATTTATTTTTCCCAGGGTGTTGCCCCAGACTCGGTGCAAGGGGGCTACGACTCCCCTGCAAACCCCCCAATACGGGGGGTTGTTGATCCCCCTATTGCACCCGACATAACGTATAGGGAGGGCCTATCTCCCCCTTGCGCATGGGGTAGTCATAGAAAGAATATAACACACACCCAACATTCTCCCACTTGTTGTTTTCTTTCCACAGGGGACCACATGAGAGCTTAGTCATTGGTCCATACTTGCAACACCCATTGTTTCTCTACACCAAGAGAACTACTCAGTGCTCACAGACTTTGTCAATACATTTGCAATATTCTTCAAAGTGTCCACCTTTACCAGCAACACCTTTTTTTCCTCAACCATATCCCTCACAAAGTGATACTAAACAATAATGTGCTTGGTTTTTGAATGATAAGAGGGTTCTTTGCCAAGAAAATTACACTTTGGTTGTCACAGTCTATCCTTATAGCTCGTTGTACTAACCCCATACTTGAACACAATATCCGCAACCAAACTAATTCCTTGCTTGCATGAGTGGCTATCATGTATTCTACCTTTGTAGTTGAAAGTGCCACTACTGACTGTATCTTACTCATCCAACTGACTGCACCTCCAAATAGGTTAAATACATACCCACTTGTAGATCTTCCTTGATCTATATCTCCAACCCAGTCTGCATCAACAAAGCCATGAATGTCCAAAACTCTGTCTAATCCTGTTCTTCCTTGGTAGCACAAACCATAATCACTAGTGCCACACAAATAACTAACAACCCCCTTCATTATTGTCCAACGTATCTTCCCTGATTTTGACATAAATCTGTTTAATACTCCCACTGCATGTGAAATGTCTTGTCTAGTATAGACCATTGCATACATCAGACTACCGACTGTACTTGCATATGGAACACGAGACATGTCCTCTTCCTCTTCTTGTGTCTTGGAACACTATTCAGCAGATAAATTTACACCTACAAGAATAGGAACCTTCACTTGTTTACTATCTTGCATATTAAACCTCTGCAGTATTGTCTCAACATACTTCCTCTGGTTTACCCAGAGCTTCCTCTTTTCTTGATTCGTTTAATTTCCATGCCCAAAATATATTTTGCTACACCAATATCTTTCATGTCGAATTTGGAGGACAATTGGGTCTTCAAATCCTAGATAATTTCTTTGTCATTTCCAACCAACAACATATCATTCACATACAAGACCAGATAAATAACATGGTCACCAATTAATTTAAAATACACACAGTGATATGCTTTTCTTTTGGTGAAGTCAAGTCCCTGCATAAATGTATCAAATTTTTGATACCACATCGTTGTTGACTGTTTTAACCCATACATACACTTTTTTAACTTGCATACTAGTTCTTTCTTACCCTTCATTGATGTTGGGTAGCAGAGGCGTAATGGTTTTGGGGCTTAAAGCATATAACTTAGGGTAATGATATTGTGAAAAGCTCCGTGAAATGCACGGAGCACGAAGTGTAATAGGTCAAGTCAAAGGGTTATCCGCCCAAAAATAATATAAAATAATAGGAAGTGAGTTAGCCTACCCATGGTTCACAGAACATAGGGATGTATAAATAGAGCGAAGCTCTAAGGATAGAAGGCAGTGTTTGGGTTTTTGATCTTGAATGTTATGGGTTTGTGAAGGCAATATTTTCTTACCCTCTGTAAGTTCGAGTCAAGAGTGTTGGTAGATAGTTAGAGGCTCTGCAACTGTGTTCGCAGAGGTCACGTAGAGTCTGCAACTGTGTGCACAGATCCCTGCAGCTGAGTGCGCAGGGAAAATCTGGTTGTATTGATAGAAGATAAATAAATATAAGAATCACTGAACCATTATGTGCTTTTGTTGCGAATCTATCTGTTGCTTATATTCTGAATTTATGCACCATCCTTTTCTTTGTTAACTATGATTTCAAGCACTGGGTTTTCTTGGTAAATGTTTGCTTAAAGACTGTAAGAAGAAGATTAGATTTGTAATAACTCATTAATAAGAAAGTGTGGTCATGCGGATCTACGGAAGACCGAAAGCAGTACAGAGTGGTGCAAGGCCACAGAGCGGTTCACTAACCCTCTAGACAACATCAAGACATCCCAAGGGTGCAAAAACCTAGTTCCAGCACCCTCCCCTACTACCTTAGGTGAGACTTCAGTCCACACTCCTCAGATTGTTGCTGAAAGGGCCGGTCGTTGTGGGATTTGTTTGGCTAATAACTCTTCTGAACTTGAGTAAGGCCCCAAGAAGCCAACAAATAGTTCTGCTGTTGGGACTGAGATCTACGTAAGGGATGTATGATGTTGGAGTTCTGACACCCTACAAAGAAAGAGATTGAGGATCGGTTGGTTCAGAAGTGGTACGAGTTCATAGTGGGCCCTAACACACCCGCATGAAAACTAGGAGCTAAACATGACAAGCGCGATCAAGTTGCTGGTATTCAAAGGAGCAGGAAGCGAAGGTCCAAAACATTTTTGGTTCATAATAAGGGCAGTATGGGAAGCGCATAGAGCTACAGATGATAATATTAAAAAGGCTACCCTAGTGAGTGCGCTATAGGACCGCACGCTGACTTGGTATATCAAGCATTCTAGTGATCATCCAAATGTCGGGATAGCAGAGATCCAGGATGCATTGAGAAAAGAGTTTAGACAGCCAAAATCAGAGACGCAGTTGATCTTTGTGTTTAAAGAAATCATGATGCTACCAGGAGAAACCCCTTGGGACCTAGATTAGAGACTAAAAAGTACAATCCGAGAGGCTAACATGACACTAACAGATGGGAAACACTGCGCGTGGTTTGTAGCGTCTTTAGTGGCACATCTGCAGACGGCGCTATCACAACAGAAGATCTCAACCCAGGCTAAAGCATTAGAGATAGCGATGAGGTTGCGTGAGACTCCAATACGGGATGCTGGGTTGGGAGTTCAGCAAATCCACGTGCAAATACAAAACCTGTGTTTAGAAATGCAAAGTTTGAAACAGGAAAAGGCACCCCAGCCAAAAGCATGGGAGGAAGTGTGGTGCATAAAATTTAGAAGCCATGACCATGATAAGGATCACTATCCAGTCTTTACGAACTATTTAGCAGTGGGGGGACCAATGTCGTTGCGACCAGAGGCACAGGTGGGGCCAAGCGTGACACCCTCACTCTAGTGTGTAATCTATCAAGTGGGAGGAAAGCACAACATAGACAACTATCACCTACTGCAAAAGTTTACTCAGACCCCCCGGCAGCTATTTTGCAATTTTTGTAGATTGGTGGGACACGAGGACCGAGACTGTCGTAGTTATGAATTATTGATGGATCACTCACCTGCCTACAGGATGCAGACTGAGGTGCAAGGTTAGGATCCAGCTGCGGTGATTGCGCACGGTGGGTTCCAGGAATGAGGATGAGGACGGGGAGGAATGGGGCCAGGAAGGGGCTGAGGGTAGCTAATCTATTATAACTGTGGAGGACCAAGGCATTACGTGAGTGATTGTACCAACCTGACTAGAGTATTATGCCCCTACTGCGAGCAGTTCGATCATGAAATGATAGATTGCCCCACACTGATAGCACAGATACGTGAGAAAAGGGCAGCACAACCTACAGTGACGCAAAACGTCCAAATGATGAGGTTTGAACTGTGCATGGAGGACCCTAGCATAAACATGGTACTAAGGAGCGGCGTAACTATAGGAGGAGATGCAAGGCAACAGCCGGGAGAAGATGGGAAGGGTCACGATGCTCCTACAAAGGAACCTAACATTGGGATGGAACATGTGAAGGGGACGTCTAAGGAAGCTCAGAAGAGCTACACAAAAGTCTCTACTCCAGGTAGTAGGGATCCAAGTGCATCAGAAATGGATCCCATGCTTACTACATTTTTAGAGACATGTATGAAGCTGCTACGTGATAATCAGGCAGTTAAGGGATTACAAAAACTGATAACTAGGTGCGCAGGGCCAGATGCACCTCGTGTGGT
The DNA here is from genome assembly GCA_000404065.3 of Pinus taeda. Taxonomy (NCBI): domain Eukaryota; kingdom Viridiplantae; phylum Streptophyta; class Pinopsida; order Pinales; family Pinaceae; genus Pinus; species Pinus taeda. The sequence continues at coordinate 41,685 of APFE030687703.1, forward strand.
TCGAAAACTGGGAAAACATGTTGTACGGACTAGATCAGAAATGCGGTTAACGGCGCAGATCAGCGATTATGAGATGGATCAGATCATTCTGGAGTTAGGCTCGGATGCAAATGTGCTACCTAAGAAGACATGGGAATGCATGGGCCAACCCACATTAAAGTGGTCGCCTATTCAATTGCGGATGGAAAACCAACAAAATATCTTGCCCATGGGGTGATTGCAAGGAGTTATAGTAGATATAAAAGGAGCGAGCACACAAAAAGACTTTGAGGTAATAGAAATTATGGATGACAGTAACCCTCACCCCTCATTACTAGGAATAGACTAGGCCACGGATATGAAAGGAGTCATCAATCTAAAGAATCGGAAGATGATATTTGAGACAAAGTCCCTACGTGTAGTTCTTCCGCTAGACTCGGCTGAAGGAGCACGCTACACTGAAGCCATACGCGATGATGGAAGTGAGGAGGACTTGGATCATATCTACAAGATAACGGCATGCGATCAAGAGTGGGTAAATCTGACTGCAGAAGGAAGATTATTGTGGGAATGCGCAGAAGCTTTCATTTCAGATTTAGATGAAGAAGACGAACGATGGCATAATAGGTTGAATGGAGCAACAATGTTAAACTGCAATATGGTCACTAGGTCGTTGTATTGTGTTAAAGCTCAGGATCGAGAATTGCCAATGTATGATGGGTTGATAGCGCTGGATGAATTCCTGACCAAGTTTGAGGGCGCGGTACCAAAACATCGGCGTTCGATGCATTAAAATGGGCATTGCGTGCAAAGCCTGCGTGTTGGTGGGGAACACATGAAGGAACTTTTGAAGATTGGCGTGGCTGCAAGCGAATGATGCAAATAAGGTTTGGGAAGTTGGAACTACGAACCACTGAGAAATATGACGGACGCGATGACCCACGTATGCACCTCAAAAGATGGACCTAGGCCTATGGAGAAGAACCCTAGCTGGAGTGGGTACACTTATTTTATCATACCCTAGATGTCATCCCAAGGAATTGGTATACTAAAACAGAACTCCAGCGAGGTACGGGTGAATGGGATATCTTACATGAAGGATTTTTATCAACAATCTTATTTGAAGACCAATGGATGGATAATGTTGACGATGCATTGCAAGTTGTGAAGGCCGTCATTCTCAAAGTACCACTGGAACCAGAGGAAATAGTGCAGACGGATTGGTCGCATCAATTGAGGAAGGCCCTAGAATGCTACAATGTGCAGGTAGAAGACGACGATGATGACCCCAGAAACATCAATATTACGGAAACAGAGGGGATTCGTGAGGTTCGTGGACCAGAAATCAAGGATCCCAACATCACCGCACCACTAAAAACGAAACAAGTAAACATTGGTATGGAGGAGGAGCCGAAGTATGCAATGCTTGGGGACTATTGGGATGACACCACAGTGGAGAAGGTCGTCAAGTTACTTCTCAAATATCAAGATTTATTCCGACTAAAATCACAAAGTTAAAAGGGATTCTCAGTGACCTGGGAATGATGAAAATAACCCTGAAGCCGGACACGAAGCCAGTCAAGCAGCGGCCTTATCGGTTGAATCCAAAATACAAAGCAAAGGTCCATGAAGAGTTGGATAAAATGCTTGCAGTAGGAATAATTGAACCAGTGGAGGAATCCAACTAGGTAAGTCCTATGGTAGTACATGAGAAAAAAACAGAAGGGTGAAATTCGCATCTGTGTGGATCTCAGGAAGCTCAACGATGCATGTGTCAACGATCCATTCCTGACGCCATTTACAGATGAAGTACTAGAAAATGTGGGTGGACAAGAAGCCTACTCCTTCATAGACGGTTTCTTGGGGTACCACCAAATCAAGATCGCGCTAGAGGATAGGAGTAAAACAATGTTCGCCACCGAATGGGGTTGTTTTCAATACACTGTGATACCCTTTGGACTGAAGAACGCGTCGATGATATTCTCGCACATCGTGGTAGCTACATTTAAAGAATTTATACATAAGTTCTTGGAAGTATATCTTGATGATTGGACAGTATTTGCGCTAGTCAAGAAACATTTTACGAGCTTACGGTTAATGCTAGATACTTGCCAACAACACAGATTGCGTTAAATCTAAAAAAGTGTACTTTCCTTGTCCCCTTCAGGAACTTGCTCGACCATGTGGGTTGTAGGCAAGGCCTGATGGTGGATCCAGTGAAGATTGTTGTAATACTCAATTTGCAACACCGCGCAATGTCAATAAACTGCATGCCACACTAGGACACACTGGTTACTATCGGAAGTTCCTTAGGAGCTATGCACAGATCATGGCACCAATGGAACAGTTGTTGAAAAAGGATGCTACTTATTGTTGGAATGAGGAATGTAATGAAATTCTGGAGACTCTCAAGGAGAAAATGGTATCAGCTCCCATTTTGGTCTTTCCGAAATGGGACATTGAATTTCACATACATGTCAACACGTCATGTATCACGTTGGGCGTTGTAATCACATAGGAAGGAGTGGAAGGAATTGATCACTCGATCACGTTTGTAAGTCGATGACTGTCCAAAGTAGAGAAGAACTACTCCACCACTAAGTGTGACGGGTTGGTGATGGTATAAGCACTCTAGAAATACCACCACTATCGACTCAAAGGCCACTTTAAGATGTATACTGATCACTCTGCGCTAAAATACCTAGTGAATAAGCCTGTGTTGGGGGGGCGCATTTGTAGGTGGCTGCTATTATTTCAAGAATATGATTTTGAAGTCATCGTAAAGCTGGGACATATCATTACAGGCCCAGACAACCTGTCCTGAATTGAGAACAACAAAGAGCCCACAAATTTAGAGGAAGGACTACCTAATGCACAGCGTTATGCAGTACACATCACGGATGACGACTTTGAGGATATAATCCACTTCTTAACCACAAGAACCACACCGTAGGGATATTTTGTTAAGCAAAAGAAAGAATTGGTGATACGCACAACAGACTTTACTATTATTGCAGGGCATCTCTACAAAATGGGCAACGATGAAATATTACTTAGATATGTACCTGAATTCAAGCGAGGACAGATCCTTGCCGAGGCACATGGGGGGGGGGGGGGTGCAGGAGGACATTATGTGGGACGCATCACAACACAGGAGATTCTTCGCGCTAGACTATGGTGGCCAACTCTACATCAAGACTCAAAAGCATACTATCGGGCCTACGACGTATGTCAACGGACTGGGAAACCATCGCGGAGAGATGAAATGCCGCTCAAGCCATAGATGACGCTGTAACTATTCGAAAAATGGGAGATAGACTTTGTGGGACCTATCACACCTCAAGGAAAGACAGGGGTGCGCTATATCATCACCATGATCGAATACTTGACCCGATGGGCAGAAGGACAGCTAGTTAAGGACTACACGATCGCTATAGCTACGAAATGTTTTTCGAGAATGTGTTAACATGGTTTGGATGTCCAAAAGTTCTAATGAGCAACCGTGGCATGCACTTCCTGAATGAGACTATCAGCACGCTCACTGTGGAGTTCTAGATATATCATCAACAAAGTACGTCATACCATCCGCAAGCAAATGGGACCGTTGAAGCTTTTAACAAGATTTTAGAGACTACGTTGACAAAGGTATGTAATGCATAGCGAAACGATTGGAACTTGCACATACCTACTGTGCTATGGGCATACTGAACAACGTGCAAGAAGTTGATGGGCCAAACACCTTTCCGGTTAGTCTATGGCAAGGAAGCTGTCATGCCGATGGAATACATTGTACCTAGTTTGTGAATAGCAGCAACGACAAGAATGGCAGACCACAGGGCTTTGGAAGAGAGGATCGTGCAACTGGAAGAACTTGAGGAGGAACGGTTTTTGGCAGGATTCCATCACCAAGTATAAAAGCAGCGGGAAAAATCTTGGCATGATCGCCATATCAAGATGTGCACATTCAAAGAAAATAATCTAGTATTACTATACAACAACAAGTTCGAGAAATTCCCTAGGAAGCTCCGAATGCACTGGCTAGGACCCTATGTATTCAAAGAAGTCATAGATGGAGGCGCAGTCAAGCTTGCCAAGCTGAATGGACAACCTTTCCCATGCAGAGTAAATGGCAATCACCTAAAGCTCTACATGGGTGGGCCGATCGCCTAACTAATCGACCGAAGGATAGTCTCACCACTCCAGGTAGTTGAAAGAGAGCACGAGACGATAAAGTAATCTGTGAGGGAGTTGTGCGTCAACAAGGGTGTGCGTAGCATTGGTATGTCACAAGGATCGCGGTTGTGCCAAAGGGGCTGCGCTGCTGCATGGACAAGCATATAGGTGACCGTTGTTGACACTATTCATGATAAGGTGTCTAAGTTATGGTGATAGGGACCGGGCGGCGGGTAATTAAGAGACACGGTACGAGCCAGATCCAGAACGATCTGCCGCAGGAATCATGTTACGGTGCCAGAAAAGGAGGGAATTGTTGAATTTGAATTTCACAACGCTTATAAATCACAGGGGGCATTCGCCAAACAATTGATGGTTTCGAGAGAAGTAAGCTATTGGGCCTTTCCATCCGTATGGAACTGTTCATTATTGACACTAAAGGAGGAAGATCAATGGTTGTAATATGGCTAATGGAGATGCAGGACTTTATGGATAATGTGGTATCAATGGCCGTGGGCGCCACGCAGAGTTCAGCACCGACGGTAGGGAATGTACCAGAAACTCTTAGACACGAAGCAGAACTGGTCTGGATGCTACTGCCTAACCCATGGGCTAGCTGACAACCCATAAAAGACAAGGGAAAGAGTGTGAATATGGAGACAAATGATGGAATTGCAGTTAATAGTGCGTCTCTGATGCACCTTGAAGATTGGGATCTTGCGGACAACAACAATTGTCTTGGAAAATTGCAACACAAGCTACAACAGGCAATGCGTATAATATACTAGAGAGTAGAAACTTGCTATGTTGGCATGAAGAGTTCCCATATGCAACACCCTAGCTTTAGCTAAAATCCTATGAGGGGGTGCTCTGTGTTAACCGAGAAGAGTAGAATGAGCATCATCGGTTGTGTGAACTAGTGGAGGCAATGGAGCAGGAGCTAGAAGAAGAGTTGCAAGAGACAAAGAGGGAGCAGTAAAACGTATTGTGTCACTCAGAGGAATGGTGGACCGTGAAGCATTGGTAGCGCGTATTGACACACCGACGAGTGACTCGGGATGAGTCACGATGATTGTGTTGGGGGCCTGTTCTGTAGCGGAGGCCCTGCGTAACAGTTTTGGGGCTTAAAGCATATAAGTTAGGGTAATGATATTGTGAAAAGCTCTGCGAAATACGCGGAGTGCAAAGTGTGATAGGTCAAGTCAAGGGGTTGTCCACCCAAAAATAATATAAAATAATAGGAAGTGAGTCAGCCTGCCCATGGTTCGCGGACCATAGGGATGTATAAATAGAGCGAGGCTCTAAGGGTAGAAGGCAGTTTTTGGGTTTTTGATCTTGAATGTTATGGGTTTGTGAAGGAAATATTTCTGAACATCTGTAAGTCCGAGTCAAGAGTGTTGGTAGATAGTTAGAGGCTCTGCAGCTGTGTGCACAGAGGCCGGGTAGAGTCCACAGCTGTGTGCACAGATCCCTACATCTGAGTGCGCAGGGCAGATCTGGTTGTATTGATGGAAGATAAATAAAGATAAGAATTACTGAACCATTGTGTGCTATTGTTGTGAATCTATATGTTGCTTATATTCTAAATTTATGCACCATCCTTTTCTTTGTTAACTATGATTGCAAGCACTGGGTTTTCTTGGTAAATGTTTGCTTAAAGACTGTAAGAAGAAGATCAGATCTATAATAACTCATGAATAAGAAAACACAGTTTTACGGATCTACACGGAAGGCTGACATTAGTACAGAGTGGCGCGAGGCTACAGAGCGGTTTGCTAACCCTCCAGACCACATCAAGACATATCAAGGGTGTGGAAACCTGGTTCCAGCACCCTCCCCTACTACCTTGGGTGAGACATTAGTCTACGCTCTGCAGACTGTTGCTGAAAGGGCCAGTAGTTACGGGCTTTGTTTGGCTAATAACTCTTCTGAACCTGGGTCAGGCCCCAATAAGCCAACAATTGCAAATCATTCAAGTTGCTTCATATATATCTCTTCGTCCAGATCTCCATGAAGAAATTTTATCTTCACATCCATCTGTTCTACCTCAAAATCAAAAGCAACAGAAATAGATAAAAGTAATCTAATAGAAGCTACCTTGGTAACAAGAGAAAAAATATCACCAAAATCAATTCTCGACATCTCGGAATAACCTTTTGCTACCAAATGAGCTTTGTATTTCTCCAACTTTCCTTTTACATTCATCTTCTTATTAAACACCCATTTGCTGCCAATTGGTTTCCTTCCACCCAATAACCCCACTTGATCCCAAGCCTCATTTTTGTACAAAGATGCCATTTCATCAACCATGACCTCTTTCCAGAGTTTTCCATCCTCTGAATCTACTGCTTCCCTCACAGTGTTGGGATGATCATTAGTAATAGACAAAGCAAAATTTCAACAGAAATAGGATGGACTATACCTTTTTGGTTTCCTTCTTTCTCAAATTGATCTTCTCACAGCTAGAGTTTGTGGCTCTTCATCTTTTGATTCCTCTTCTGTTGTAGAGTCTGATTATTCCTACTTTAGCTCAAACTCTATTCTCTTAGGTTCCTTTGATATGTCTTCATGTTTAATAACACCTTTCACCTCTTTAAACACCAAATCTTGGTTGTACACAACCTTCCTTATTTCTCGGTTCCAAATCTTATAACCTTTTAAACCATCCTTATACCAAATAAAGATGAACCTTTCATATTTACTATCCAACTTTGTTCTTTTCTCCTTTGGAACATGTACATATGCATCACATCCAAATACCCTTAGATGTGAAAGAGGTGGTCTTTTACCAGTCCATACCTCTTATGGAGTCTTATCATCCAACGTTGATGAAGGTGATATGTTGACGAGGTAACATGCAGTCTCCACCGCATTGGCCGAGAATTCTTGTCCTAACCTGACACCACTAAGCATGCTTCTTGCCTTTTCCATCAACATCCTATTAATTCTTTTTGAAACTCCATTTTTCTAAGGTGTGTACAGAGTAGTATTTTGCCATTCTATACCACACTTTTTACATAACTCTTAAAATTCCTTCTTGCAAAGCACTCCACTGTTATTTGTCCTCAACACATTTATCTTCTTCTCTGTCTCGTTTTCCATCAGAGCCTTAAATTCTTTAAACTTGTCAAAGAATTGAGATTTCTTCCTGAGGAAATATATCCATGTATTCCTTGAGAAGTCATCTATAAATGATACATACTATACAAACCTGCCCAGTGATGGAACCGACACAGGTCCAAACACATCATTATGCACAAGCTCTAATATCTATTTCACCCTCTTAGCACTAGTGGGGAAACTCACCCGATTCTGCTTCCATATACACAATTTTCACATAAATAAAAATCCAGAGAGAAATTAGAGATACCTTATACCATACCATTACCACGAAGTATTCGAAGGCCCTTCTCTCAAATATGTCTAGGCCTAATGCCATAACATGGTCTTTTCTCCATAAACCACTAGATTTTTTGCTCCACTTTCAGGAACCACAAAATTATTTCATCCATCCATAACACTGCTACCCTAAAGCTTGTACATAGTTCGAATCCAAAATCCCTGCATCAACATAAGTTCTCCCCAAACAATCTTGCAGGTATCTTTCTCAAACACTATTTTTACACCTGCATCATCCAGCTTGCTTACAGAAATCAAATTTCTAGCCAATGCAGGAATATGCAGAACACCCAAAAGTGTTATAATCCTTCCAACTTGCAACTTCAACTTGAATTTTCCATGACCAATGATTCTAGCTTTCATGTCATCCCCTAAGAAGACATCACCACTATCATATTTCTTATACTCGTAGAACCACTCTCTATGGGGAGTGAAGTGAAAGGATGCACCTAAGTCAATCAACCATGCCTCATGATATACATGTGTACTTGAAGAACAATCCAAGTACACATCCCCACCTTCATATGAGGTGGTTTTTTCCTCTACAAAAGGTGCATCGTCAAATCCCTTTCCTTTCTCAGGAGCTTTAGGTTTACAGTCCCTTTTGAGGTGCCCTTCCTTTCCGCATTTCCAGTACACCTTTACAGTTTTTCTTGGAGATTTAGATCTCCCACTCAAGGACTTATTTTTGTTTATGTTATGGGACCGTCCTTGTATAGACAAGGCATCACCATTCTGGCCTTCCATATTTTTCTGTCTCATCTCCTCCAACAACAAGGATGAGACTATTTCATCAAATTGCAAGGCAGTTTCATTTCTACCTATTGCAACAACCAGATTATCCCACAAATCTAGTAGAGAACACAACAAACTGATGCACTTATCTTAATCTAAAATTCTAATATCAACAGATAATAACTAGCTTACCACAGTATTAAAGGCATTCAGATGCTATGTCACCGAGTCTCCATCTTTCATCCTCATGTTATAAATTTTTTTCCGTAGGAAAAATTTATTCACCATAGACTTATATTAGTACAAAGTCCCTAACTAGTCCCACAAAACCTTCATTGAAGCTTCCCATGATACATTCACCAATACTGAATCTAGAACACATAATCGTATTATGTTCTTTGCCTTCTAATCCAACTTCGCCTAGGCTTCAACTAACATTTTTGTTGGTTTAGTAACCAAATCTACCCTGCTCCACTAATATTTATCTACTAAGAGATCCTCCATCTTGAGTTTCCACAACTCAAAAATCTAACCATTAAATTTATCAATCTCTATCTTTCCACTTCTCGCCATCTTCTTTCACCAAAAGAATCGATCCTGCAGACCTCCCACTGAATAGGGTCTAGCACAAGCCCGAACAAAACCCCTCAGCAACAAAGGTGCCCCCTTGAAGCCAAAACAACTCCAATACCAAATGTAATTTTTAACCCCGTACAAAAATTACTTGCATGTGAACTCTAAAAAAAGAGAAAATAAACAATGGTGAGAGCATAAAACATAAAATAGATATACACAGAGATTTTCCCTTGGATCCCAAAACCAAGACTACCGAATTGATTTTTCATTATATTCCTTTAAATGTTACAATACATATATATACATGCCGAAGCATCCATAAACCCCAATGCATTAACCCTAGATTAGAACATAACCATAGTTGCCTTGATCAAATCTAAAAAATACCATGGATAGAAAACCATCATGCCCAAAACCATGTGCGAAATCCATGCACAAAACCATAGGTAGGTCTACATGATATAAGTATTAGTCTATAGGATTGTATGAAAAAATGATCTTGTTTTAAGATGATTATATTAACACATATGTGTTGAGACATTTGATATTGTAGGTTTTAACCCTGTACAGAAATTACCTGCATACAAATTCTAAAAAAAAGAATAAAATAAACAATGGTGAGAGCATAAAATATAAAATAGATATACATAGATATTTTCCCCTGGATCCCAAAACTGGGACTACCAGATTAATTTTTCATTATATTCCTTTCAATTTTACAATACATATATATACATGTCGAAGTATCCATAAACCCCAATCCATTAACCTTAGATTAGAACATCATCATAGTTCCCTTGACCGAATCTAAAAAATACCATGGACAAAAAACTATCATGCCCAAAACCATGTGCAAAATCCATACACAACACCATAGGTAGGTCTGCCCACCCAATATAGGGTCCAATTTATTTTTTCTTAGAGTGCTGCCCCAGACCTTGTGTAGGGGGATACTGCTCCCCTACAAACCCCCCAACAGGGGGAGCTACCACCCTCCTATGACCCACCTGCTGCGCCCAACACAATGTACAGGAATCACCTACCACCCTAGTGTGACCCCCTCACGTGTGGGGTAGTCGTGGAAAGAATATAACATACACCCATCATTCTCCCACTTGTTGTTTTCTTTCTATAGGGTGCCAAAGGAGAGCTTAGTCATTGGTCCAGCCTTGCAATGCCCATTGTTTCTATACACCAAAAGAACTACTCAATGCTCAAAGGCTTTATCAATGCATCTGCAATATTCTTCAAAGTGTCCACCTTTACCAGCAACACCTTTTTTTCCTCAACTATATCCCTCACAAAGTGATACTAGACATCAATTTTCTTTGTCTTTGAATGATAAACAGGGTTCTTTGCCAAGAAAATTGCAATTTGGCTATCACAATCTATGCTTATAGCTCATTGTACTAACCCCATACTTGAACCCAATCTTTGCAACCAAACTGTTTCCTTGTTTGCATGAGTGGTTTCCATGTATTCTATCTCTATAGTTCAAAGTGCCACTACAGACTATTTCTTACTCATCTAGCTGACTGCACTTCCAAATAGGTTAAACACATACCCACTTGTAGATCTTCTTTGATCCATATCTCCATCACAATCTGCATAAACAAAGCCACAGATGTCGAAAAATCTATCCAATCCTGGTCTTCCTTGGTAGCACAAAGCATAATCACTAGTGCCACGCAAATACCTGAAAACTCACTTCACTATTGTCCAATGCTGATGAGGTGCTCAGTGTTTAGCTCAAAAATCAAAGTTCTCAGATTGGTTTTAAAACTATATGATTGCATCTCATCAAGACGATCACAATGCAATTCATTTCAGCGAAAACAAAGTCTGGATGAAGGAGAAAAGGCATGTTGTTCGTTTTCCTAAATAGCTAAAAAATTGCAGAATGGGACAGAATGATGACATGGTAGTCTAGTCAGCAGTCCAGTCAACAAGGGGAATCTTCTTCAATTTTCACCCAATGGGGCTGTAACAAGTGTCACCTCCAAATTCCCCAATTTGGTTATGTGAAGGTGAAATCGCCTAATTGGCTCTTAGGTGGAATTTTTTTTTTTACTTTTTTAATTTTTTAATTTTTTAATTTTTATATATTATTATGTTATTATATATATATAAATATATATATATATATAATATATATATATATATATATATATATATTCCACATATCAAAGTCCGCATATATATTATACATGGCACATTTAAATGATTTATGGTATGCGTTAAATTCAAAGGCCAACGAAATAATGTTCGAATTTATTTGGGTGGTAAAAGTATCTGGGATGGGCAGAGGTGGGTTTGAACCCGTAATCTCCCCCACTTGAACTCCATGCGTTACCATTGAACCATGACAGAACCATTGAAATGCATTGCCACGAACAATGTACAATTTGAAACGGGAACTGATAATGTTACCCGTTTTGTAGAGATACAAAAAAGTGACTCGATTTTGAAAAGGGTTGATGCAGAACACACATGTTTTTTTTAGAGCATAGTTTTTGGCACTATAATTTTTTTTATGTACATTGCATTTTAGAATGGTAGTGATTTTCAGACTGATTTTAAAAAGTGGTAATTCTACTCCAGGCCCTTTTTTTAAAAGGTTTTGTTTTGTTTTTTTTTTTTGTTTTGTTTTGTTTTGTTTGGTTTTGTTTTGTTTTTTTTTTTTTTATACTTTTAATTTTCTAATGTATGAAATGTAAATAATTATTTTCTAAATTTAATAATTTTTGAAGTGGTCTTCATCTTCATCTTTATATTTTTTTTTTTTTTTTTTTTTCATTTTTTTTTTTTTTGTAGTGAGGTTTTTATTATTTTGCATATTGAAGAAGAAGATCGATATTTTGAATTTTTGATATTCTGCATATTTATACATCGTTAATTAATTTTTCAATCCACATGAAATAATTGTTTCTAAAAAGACAATATTTTTTAACAATTGACATAAAAATAACCATTTTTAACATAAATATAGCTAAAAAACTACACGTTTTAATATATTTTTCTAAAAATGACATGTCAAAATCACAATTTTATAGGAAATTTGTAATTAAAAATGGTTAAATAATAGTTTTTTTTTATGAATTTCATGTCAAAAAATAATAATAATCACTTTTTTTTTTCAAAAAATAATGATTAACATAAAAGTTAATGTGAAAATAACATAATACAAATATTGAACGCATAACAACCTTAATTGAGTGTATATTCTTCTCATAAAATGTCAAAGTCAAAACATTGCAAGTATAACTAATTAATAGTTACAAAAAATGAGCTTGATTTCCAAGCATAACTTAAATTTAATCAACAATGTCACGTAATCCAAACTCTTCGTCCTCTAGAGTTTCACCATTGTCTTCTTCCACAATATTTTCTGCTTCATTTTGTTCATTTTCCTCTTCTAATAGACCTTTGATGTCTGCGAATCTCTCAATGTATGCCTTTCCAATCATTCCATGTAATGGTGGTTGGGGTTCCTTTGCCTTTTTTTCCACACGTGATTCACTAAATTCCATTTTCTTCAACTCAATTTCTTACATTGCATTTGGAAGAAATTGAAGAGAATTAATTCTTTTCTAAATGAAATTACACTGTATTAGATCTTTTTCAATTGCAATGCATTTTCTTCCTTTTTGAAGGCAACATGCTAGTGTTGTATCTAATTATCAAGCACAAAAGAAATAATGAAGTAAATTAGTACAATAACATATTAATTAAGAAATAACATATTGAAATTCAATTCCACATAATAAAACTTACCTGAGCCAGAAAATAAATCTAGAACCCAATCTCCTTCATTTGAACATATGTCTATAAGATTGTTAATGAATAACTGTGGTTTTTGATAAATGTTAACTATCTCTCCTTTTGCTTCTTTATCTTGATATGTCAGTTTTCTCACAACAACATCATAAGTCATTATTTGGCTATGACTCTTTCTATTTACCTGATTAAAAATCATGGACATATAGCTATCATGTTTTGCCCAACTATCAATATGGATGAACTCACAATCATTTATAAGAGTTGATCTTCATGATTAAGTAGATTTGAATTTTGCCTATAACATGAAATAGTAAAAGTTCAATTAATTTGTACATAAATGAATTTTTCAACATTAATCAAATATACATTTTAAACGTCTTACCATGTAAGCTGCATCCTTGAATTTGTTTTCCACTTGAAGCTTGACAATAACATTGCCAATTGTGTGTTTGAATTAAATGTCACAAATCTCCATAATGGTGATGACGTGACTTCTAGAAATCCTGTAACCACTTTACTAGGAGCTTGATAAGGATAAGGGTCACTATCATAGTCAATATTTGGAATATTGAAACCATGTAGAATATCTACAATAACTAGCGCATAATCCCTTTTAGGTATGATTTTAGCAATGTCTTCACAGACGCCTTGTATTACTTGATGATAGTGTCTGACCCATTCCAAATTAAATGAGTAAGAGTTGGATCAAGTTCAACATTCTTAATACATTGCTTCTTCAGTGTTTCGATTTTTATTTTTCAATAAAGGTTCTGAAACTATCTGATGCTCCATTATCATCCTTCTTCATCTTTTATAAAATAAACAAATATATGTGTAAGTTATAAATTAAAAATAGTACACAACTGAATAAAAATGAATGTATAAATCAACATATCTTTTTAAATGCAAAATATTTTTTTTTTAATGTTGATGTAGAACTTGAATCTGGATAGTTAAGTACAACATCATCCCAACTATCTTCATTCAACAATTTAACCATTTGTTCTTGATTTTTCATGTAAACTTTGTGACTGCATAGATAAAGTAACAAAAGTTAATATAATGATATGTATAAAAAATACTACCACAAACAATATGTTATATTTAAAAGAAAATTATAATCTAGAAATAAATAAAAATAATTCAACAAACTTACTTTTGAAATTCCTTAGACATTTCCTTCAATGATAATTCCCCTGATCTCACACGAGATAATATTGCTTTGACAATTTTTTCATCCTTCACTCCTTGCAATGCTCTCCAAGTTGTGATAGTCATATCTTCTGGAAGCTGCTTCATTTCAGAACCTGATTTATTGTTGCCACATATCTATGGCTTAGACTTTTTGACCTTCTGGTTTTTAATGCCAATGTTCTTTCACATGCTAAAAATCTCATTAATCAACTCCCATATCTCTCCAGTTCTAAATGTCAACTAGAAAATGTTATCAACACCTCTGAATAAATCACTAAATTTTCCGCCTTTGCCACCTTTTGAATTGATTTTATCTTCAATTGGATAGCATATTTCCATATAACATTCATTTTGGAAATCTACTATAACATTTATCCTATCCCCACCACATTTTTCTTCAAATTCACCATGAATAAATCTAACCCTTTGGATGAAAGTCATAAACATCCTATATTCATTATCTGAATTATGATCCCATGCCACTAATTTTGCTTATGTATCTGATAAACCAACATAAATAATACATTTCATTATTTCAAAACGTGGGTTATTGGGATATTCCTCCATCAATTTTCTTTGAGCTTCTACAAAATGGTTCCCCCCAAGCACATAATAATTGTATTCAAAACATTTTGACTTATCAAATTCTTCTTTGTTGGGAGCTTGAACTGGATCAACAAGAAGCACATAACTAACCACATGAGCATATGGATTGTACCTCATCAATGTCTTCAAGTTGTGAACATGCAGATGATGTGGCTTTCTGATTTGATATTGACAGTGTCCTTCACATGACTTATAGATTTGTCTGACATTAAGATGAAATGTATGACCACCCTCAATTAAGTTTCTTTTTGTCAAATGCTATCGAATGGAATTTTGTTTTGTTTTGATAATGACATCCTCTAAATCAGCTCCTGATGTAATGATTTCTCTGCTTTATTTTGAAGTTTCACTAGGTTCTTGACTGTTGGTAATGACTACTTCAAAATGTTCAACTTTACTTTTCTTCCTCATATCATTCTCATCATTAACTGTAACAGGTTTATTCTTGGGCATTTTTACATTTGGTCTTTTACGACTCTTCTCAGTTCCAATGTCATCTTCAGTAACGACAACATATTCTTAGACATAGTTACCGGAGAATCCATAGTAAAAACCATTTTTCGTCAATGTTTCAAATCCCAACTGGGATCCATCATTAAGACTTTCTTGAATGTCGTTAGAAGAAGAGCTTAATTGAGGTAAATAAATAGTTGTGAGGAAAGTGGATTGTAGGATGAGATGAATGTCGGCTATGTTTTAATATTTTTAGATTTTGAAGAGAAATATTAATTAATTAATTAATTATTTTATTTATTTATTTGGATAGTATCTAATCAATAATATTGTATTAATTTTTTTATTAATATTAATAATAATTAATATATTAAATTAATTATTTAGTAAATTGTATTAATATTAAATAATTAATCAATTAATAATAATAATAAAATAATGTTAATTAACAATGTATAAATATTAAATTTAAAAGAGTTTAATAATGGTAATAATAATTTATATATTAAAATTGATTAATATTGATAATATAGTTACTAATATATCAACATAAATATTAAATAATTTATTTATTTATTAATTTATTTTTACTTTTTATTATGACCTATTTAATATAAACTATAATAAAATAATATTAATCTATTAATATTAATATTAAATTTATTACTTTGAAATTAATAATATTAATCTATTAATATTATATTAAATTATTACTTGAAATTTATAATAAGTTAATAATAGTATTAATCATCTATAATATTTCAATAAGTTAATAATGGTATTAATCATCTATATATAAAATTAATTAATATTGATAATATTACAAATCAATATTAATAATTAATAACCACTTAATAATAAATAATTAATTGAATAACCTAATAATTAATATCAAGACCTAATAATTAATAGTAATAATTACATTAGTAATCATTATTATGAATAATGACATACGAACTGTTTACTTTTGAAAATGGTTTAACTAATTAATAGTCTTATTAATAGATCTTAATTAATATTAATAATAATAGTTTATAATAATAGCTTATAATAGCCATTATTATTTTAATGTTGTAGATGTAAATGATGTAATAGCAAACTAATAATTATTATTGTTATAATACTTAAATTGTTATAGCACAGCTACTAACTACTAACTATTAGAAAGGAGAATCTACCTACAGATAGCTATACCTGAGGAGTATTGGTGACCTTAATTTTTCTCATTAAGGGCATCCAGCTTCCACTAATCTCAATACCATTGACCCTGTTGAGATTCTGTTGATGTTTGATAATCTCAAGAGCTTCTCTAATCTTTCGCCTATGATGCTGTTCTTTCCTTGCGATAATTGAGGCGCTTTCAACTTCCTCGTCTTCAAAAGTAACTTGTCTACCCTTGCTAGATTTATCCACTAAAGGCCTTTTTTTATGATTCCTTGGATGTAGTTTTGTAGGATCATCAATTACTACATTTTTCTTGTTTGCCACATCTTCTTCTGACACTGAGTAGAAATTGCTGACAACTTTCATAATACCATGCTCTATGAAATGAATGCCTCCCAACCTAATTGAACAACTTTCAACAAAATTCTGCCAAACAAAATATCATATGTCAATAAAAACAAAGTTAAAAAATATAGTAAGACAGTTACAAAAAAGCAAAACACAAATATAAATAACAATACTTACGATATTTTGTTTCATCTCATTTATGATTTGTTTACACAACTTTGTAGATACCTCTCTCGTGTCATGCAATGAATATGATAACTGGTATTTAATCCTTTCATGTGACTTGGGTGGTTTTGTAAGTATGTAAATAACTTCACTATCCCGTACCAAATACATGTCTATGACTCTTCCCATCACGTCATAAATTCCATTATCATTAGGTATATCAATATATAGATATATCTGCACATTTTGACTTTCTTTTTCTTTCACATACCCGATTTTTTAAAGAAGCTTCACTTCTTTTGATTTCTTCCAGTATGACATCATCTTCTTATCATTTGAGGCACTTGAAAGATTTGTAGGCATCAGCTCAGGTGGAGTTCATTCACCAATGTTTTTTGAAGATCCACTTTTAAAAGTCTTTGGTCCAGAAAGATTCACAAAAATCTTCTTTTATGCCATTTTCCAGAAAAAAAAACACATAAATCAGTGAATAACGAAAACATATTAACTTAAATGAACAACGAAAACGATAAATGATAATTAATTTTATAAATCATAACAATTTCAAAAAAATAAAAAAATAAAAAATACATCGCCCTGCCGCTGCCGCTTGAAAATCAATTAGCCAACTGAGCCAGCCATTGGATCTGGGTCCCTAGCCCACCATAGCGGCCCAACCACTACCCTCCACCCATCCTCGGCCCATGCCACCCCAACGGCCTACGGGGTGGCGGGGCTACCCGCGCCACCTCGGTGGCCCTCTCGTCCGCGGGGTGGCGGGCAGGCCAACCATCCCCATCGCCCCTAACCTACAGGCCCGTTTGGCCACCATGAGCATTACCAGGCCTGTTTGGCCACCGTGAGCTTTACCGGGCCCACCATGCTCACAGCGGACGTAGTGGGTAAATTTGGCCTGCAAAAAGATTTAATTTAAAAAAAAATTAACTAACCTTTCAATTGCGAGAATTCTCCGTTGAATATGTTGTTGATAGCAATGTAGCTACTCCACAAATTCGCTCCAAGTCTTTCAACAAACCTCAGAAAACCTTGATGTGATGTGACTAATAGTGATAATGGAATTTATTATATAGGTGAAATTTTGGAGATGTTTTATCGTATGGTTAATGTGGGATTAATTCGTTTTAAAAACAATTAACATGTTGATTTTTTTTTATGGCGATATAGGAAACTATGATAAAGCGAATATTATGGAATCGTTTTATAGCGGGGTGAATGTGGGATTAATTTGTTTTAAATATATTATAAAATTTAAAAAAACATTCAATTGTTTAGTAAATATTATATACTTTAACTATTAAAATAATTTAGGTAAAAGTTTTAGTTTACAATTCTAACTTTAAAGATTTATTTCATAAAAAAATTTAGTTTACGTTTTTCAATAAATTGTAGAATAAAATAATGAAGAGAAATAAATCTAACAAATTTTTTTGAGAGAAATATTTTGGCGAAACTTTTTGGAGGGAAAATTTCATTCTCTAAGCTATATAATATCTTTAGGAGACTGCATTTGTATCATTCAACCTCTTCTATTTGAAATGGATGGATTCTCCTAATATTGAAATTTCGCTTTGTACAACATCAACATCTTCATCACATAAAAACTCTATTCATATTGATGAATATAAAGGAAATTCTTCCACTATGAATAGAAAGTCAATTCTTCCGCTTAGTCCTAATCCTAAGGACTATGAGAGCAGCACTGATGAAAGAAGGGATGGAGAATTTCAAATAAATAAAGAGTCACAAATTCCACTTAGTACTAATTCTAAGGACTATGAGAGTAGCAGTGATGAAGAGCATGATGACGAATTTCAAAAGAATGGAGTGTCACGATGTCCACTTAGTTCTAATCCTATGGACTATGAGAGCAACAGTGATGGAGATCATGATGAGGAATTTCAAAAGAATGGAGTGTCACGGTGTCCGCTTAATCCTAATTCTAAGGACTATGAGAGCAGCAATGATGAAGAGAATGATGATGAAGTTTAAAAGAATGGAGTGTCACGGTGTCCACTTAGTCCTAATTCTAAGGACTATGAGAGCAGCAGTGATCAAGAGCGTGATGACGAATTTCAAAAGAATGGAGTGTCATGATGTCCACTTAGTCCTAATTTTAAGGACTATGAGAGTAGCAGTGATCAAGAGCATGATGACGAATTTCAAAAGAATGGAGTGTCACGGTGTCCACTTAGTCCTAATTCCAAGGACTATGAGAGCAACAGTGGTGAAGAGCATAATGATGAATTTCGAAAGAATGGAGTGTCATGGTGTCCACTTAGTCCTAATTCTAAGGACTATCTGAGCAGTAGTGATGAAGAGCGTGATGATGAATTTCAAAAGAATGGAGTGTCACAGTGTCCACTTAGTCCTAATTCTAAGGACTATGAAAGAAATAGTGACGAAGAGTGTGATGATGAATTTCAAAAGAATGGAGTGTCATAGTGTCCTCTTAGTCCTAATTCTAAGGACTATGAGAGCAGCAGTGATGAAGAGCATGATGAAAAATTTCAAAAGAATGGAGTGTCACAGTGTCCTCTTAGTCCTAATTCAATGGACTATGAGACCAGCAGTGTTGAAGAGCATGATGACAAATTTCAAAAGAATGGAGTGTCATGGTGTCCACTTATTCCTAATCCTATGGACTATGAGAACAATAGTGATGAAGAACATGATGAAAAATTTCAAAAGAATGGAGTGTCATGATGTTCTCTTAGTTCCAATTCTATGGACTATGAGAGCAGTAGTGATGAAGGACAAGATGATGCACTTAGTCCTAATCCTAATGACTATAAAGGTAGCAGTGACAAAGGACAGGATGTAGCATTTTCAGTAAGTAAATAGTCACATTTTCGATGTAGTCCTAATTCTATGGACTATGAGAGCAGCACTGACAATGCACATGAGGAAGAATATCCATTAAACATTGAGTCAAATTTTCCATTTAGTCTGAATTCTAAGAACTATGAAAGTAGCACTAAAGAAGGGGAAGATGAAGAATATCCTCCATGCCAGTATTTGAAAAGCACAGTTGATCATAGTGTGGATAACGTTCCTCTTAATGATGATGAAAATCCTTGTACAAATGATGATCCAATGATGGAGATGTTGCCAAGAAATATTGTATCGAGGAGTAGGAGCAGACCTTTTCGTATCAATGCAAGATGTTCTAGTTATTCAAGGGGTAGAGTAGAATATCTGATGAGAAGAAGTTTTATCAGTGCTCTCATTTCAAGTGAATGTTATCAAAAAGATTGCTTGAAACATATGGATTTTAAATTTGCATTAGAGAGCAGGAAAAGATATTTGTCAATGAATAAAGGCATGAAAAATTCATATTTAGTTCAATGTGTGCATGCAATCTACGTTGTCAGGTTATGATTATCATATTTGGTCTTTATTTATCTGTATAAAGGCTTTCAAAATGTTTCATTCGATTGGGAATTTTCATCTCTCGAGAATTCAAGAAAATTTGGAGAAGGATCCCACATTTTATTCAGAAGTACATCATAAAAGACAATTTGGGCCATTATCAAATACTGCAATGTCATGGATGAAAGCTTTCTTTTCAAAGCATGGAGAGTGTATGCCAAATAGAGAGACAATACATATTCCAGATAATTTTTC
>APFE030687703.1:76845-99448 GCA_000404065.3 Pinus taeda
CTTTGCAAAGATCCAGTTCAGCATCAGCGCAGCAAACACATTGAACTACACATGAAATTCATCAGAAAACTCATTCATGACCATGTTCTTGAAGTGCAATATTGTTCAACAGATGATCAGGTTGCAGACATCTTCACAAAGGCTCTCACAGAGGCAAAGTTCACTAAACTTCGATATATGCTTGGAGTTCAAGAAGTTATCACTAAGGGGGGATAGGCTCTAGTGCCTCCTTCCTTCTCCTATTGTGTCATATTTGTAAATCCTTCAATCCTATCCCAAGTTGTTCTTAAGGGGGGATGTTAGGATATTCCGACACATAGGAAATAGTTAAGTTCAACTTGGTCTAGTATAGAGTTAGGTATAGAGTTAGGTAAAGTGTGTTTCTTTACCGTTGTACATTTTGTAACTTACAATCCGACGGTCACGATATGTAGTGATCCGACGGTTCATTCTCTCCTCGGTATTACCGACACTTGATCCGTGGCTTGACACCCGATTGGTCCATGAATTCTATTTAAAGCGCATGGAGGGTCATTGTAGGTTAACCGTGCATGAGAGAAGCTTATGTAAATTTTCATTCTTTTATTAATAAATTGCCTGTAGTAGCCACGTTGGCGCAGGCCGTGGACTGTTTCTCTCTGAGGGTTTTAACCATGTCAAAATACTGGTGTATTGATCTGTGATCTATTTGTGAGCGGTGTCCTTTTGGTGTTCTGTCTGAGGAACTTACCCTGTAAATTCCTACATATACGTAGCCCAGGTGGGGTGAAATCCTTCATCAAAACATTGTGTTAATGTGTCTCTTTGATGGTTTCCTACAATGTACATGTTTGTTATCCATTATTAGTTTCTGGAGCTATTTTGTTCATGAATTCCTTGTTTAAATTAAGGAAATTTACCTGTTTGTAAGCATCAACAACTAAGGAAACCTCAACACAAAAAAGAAGAAGCAAGCACATGGTTATAAATATGTACTTGTTATTAGCACAACAAAACTAACCATACAAAAACATATCAAATTCTCCTTCCCTAGTTTTGACATAAACATGCTCAATACTCCCACTACATGTGCAAAGTCTTGTCTAGTATAGACCATTGCATACATCAGACTACCAACTGCACTTGCATATGGAACACGAGACATGTGCTCTTCCTCTTCTTGTGTCTTTGGACGTTGTTCAACAGATAAATTTACACCTACTGGAATAGGAAACTTCACTGGTTTACTATCCTGCATATTAAACCTCTACACTATTGTATTGACATACTTCCTTTGGTTTAACCAGAGCTTCCTCTTTTCCCAATCTCGTTTAATTTCCATCCCCAAAATATAGTTTGCTGCACCAAGATATTTCATGTCAAATTTGGAGGACAATTGCATCTTCAAATCTTGGATAATATCTTTGCCATTTCCACCCAACAACATATCATCCACATACAAGACCAGATAAATAAAATGGTTACTAATTAATTTGAAATACACACAATGATCTACTTTAGTTCTGGTGAAGCCAAGTCCCCATATAAATGTATCAAATTTATGATACCACATCCTTGGTGAGTATTTCAACCAATACAAAGAATTTTTTAACTTGCATACCAATTCTTTGTTACCCTTCACCGTAAAGCCTTCAGGTTGCTTCATGTATATCGCTTCTTCTAGATCCCCGTGAAGAAATTTTGTCTTCACATGCATCTGTTCTACCTCAAAATCAAAAGCAACAACAACACATAAAAGTAATCTAATAGAATCTACCTTGGTAACAGGAAAAAAAATATCACCAAAATCAACTCCCGGCACCTGGGAATAATCTTTTGCTACCAATCGAGATTTGTATTTCTCCACCTTGCCTTCTGCATTCATCTTCTTCTTAAACACCCATTTGCTACCGATGGGTTTCCTAACAACCGACAACTCCACCAGATCCCAGGCCTCATTTTTGTGCAAAGATGTCATTTCATCAACCATGGCCTCTTTCCAGAGTTTTCCATCCTCTGAATCTACTTCTTCCCTCATAGTTCTAGGATCATCATCAGTAATAGATAAAACACAATTTGAACAGAAAGCAGATGGACTATACCTTTCTGGTTACCTTCTTTCTCAAATTGATCTTCTCACAACTGGAGTTTGTGGCTCTTCATCTTTTGATTCCTCTTCTTCTATAGAGCCTGATTTTTCCTCGTTTAGCTCAAACTCTATGCTCTCAGGTTCCTTTGGTAGGACTTCATGTTAAATAATAGATTTCACCTCTCTAAACACCACAACTCGGCATTACACAACCTTCCTTGTTTTTTGGTTCCAAAGCTTATGGACTTTTAACCCATCCTTACAACCAATAAATATGCTAAGATTTACTATCCAACTTTGTTATTTTCTTATTTGGAACATGTACATATGCATCACATCCAAATACTCTCAGATGTGAAAGAGAATGTTTCTTACTAGTCCATACCTCTTTTGGAGTCTTATCCTCCAACATTGTTGAAGCTAATTTGTTGACTAGGTAACATGCAGTCTCCACCACCTCTTCCCAGAATTCCTATCCTAACCTGACACCACTGAGCATACTTCTTGCCTTTTCCATCAACGTCCTATTCATTCTTTCTGCACCTTCATTTTTCTTAGGTGTGTATGGAGTAGTCTTATGTTGTGATATGCCAAACTTCTTACATAACTCTTCAAATTCCTTCTTGCAAAACTATCCACCGTTATCTGTCGTAAGCACCTTTATCTTCCTCTTTGTCTACTTTTCCACCAAAGCCTTAAATTCTTTAAACTTGTCAAAGACTTCAGATTTCTTCCTAAGGAAATATATTCATGTATTCCTTGAAAAGTCATCTATAAATGATACATAGAAGACAGATTTACCCATTGATGGAACCGACACAGGTCCAAACACATCACTATGCACAATCTCTAATATATGCTTCACCATCTTAGCACCAGAGGGGAAACTCACCTGATTATGCTTCCCATATACACAATTTTCACAGAAATCAAAATCTAGAGAGAAATTAGACATACCTTCTACCATACAATTACCATGAAGTATACAAAGGCCCTTATCTCCAATATGTCCAATCCTCTGATTCCATAGCATGGTCTTTTCTCCAAAGGCCACTAGATTTTCTACTCCACTTTCAGGTACCACAGAACTGTTGCACCCATCAATAACAGTGCTACCCTAAATCTTGTATAGAGTTCCAATCTGAACTCCCTACATCAATACCCATGCTCCCTGAACCATCTTGCATGTATCTTTCTCGAACATTGTTTTTACACCTGCATCATCCAACTTGCTTATAGAAATCAAATTTCTGGCCAATGCAGGAATATGTAGAACACTCGGAAGTGTTATAATCCTTCCACCTTGAAAATTCAACTTGAATTTTCCGTGACCAATGATTCTATCATTCCTGTCATCCCCTAAGAAGACATCACCACCATCC
The DNA here is from genome assembly GCA_000404065.3 of Pinus taeda. Lineage (NCBI taxonomy): Eukaryota > Viridiplantae > Streptophyta > Pinopsida > Pinales > Pinaceae > Pinus > Pinus taeda. Next base: position 80,296 of record APFE030687703.1, read on the forward strand.
TATTTCTCATACTCATAGAACCACTCTCTATGGGGAGTGAAGTGAAAGGATGCACCTAAGTCAATCAACCATGCCTCATGATCTACATGTGTACTTGAAGAAGAAGCCAAGGACACATCCCCACCTTCATATGAGGTTTTTTTTTCCTCTGTAGAAGGAGAATCACCAGATCCCTTTCCTTTCTCAATAGCTTTAGATTTAAAATATTTTTTTAAGTGCCCTACCTTTCCACATTTCCATCATAACTTTATAGGTTTTCCTCGAGATTTAGATCTCCCTCTAGATTTAGATCTCCCACTCAAGGAGTTATTTTTGTTTCTTTTATGGGATCGTCCTTGCATATACAAGGAACCACCATTTCGACCCTCCATATTTTTCCATCTCATCTCCCCCGACAATAAGGATGAGATTAATTCATCAAAATGTAAGGCAGTTGCATTGCTACCTATTACAACAACCAGACTATCCCATGAATCTGGTAGAGAACACAACAAAATGATGCACATATCTTCATCTAAAATTTTAATATCAGTAGATAATAACTATCTTACCACAATATTAAAGGTGTTCAGATTCTTTCTCACTGAGTTTCCATCTTTCATCCTCAGGTTATACAACTTTTTCCATAGGAGCAGTTTATTCACCAGAGACTTAGATTGGTACAAAGTCCCGAACTTGTCCCACAAAGCCTTCACTGAAGCTTCCCTTGATACATTTAACAATACTAAATATGAGACACACAATTGTATTTTTCTCTTTGCCTTCCGATCCAACTTCACCCAGTCTTTAGCTGACATTATTTTTGGTTTAGTATCTGGATCTACCATGATCCACTAATCTTTATCCACAAGTAGATCCTCCATCTTGATTTTCCACAACTCAAAATTGTAACCATTAAATTTCTTGATCTCTAACTTTCCACTGTTCGACATCTTCTTTCACCACAAGAATCGGTCTCACAAATCTCCCACTGAACAAGGTCTACCACAGGCCCGAGCAAAAGCCCTCAGTGGAAAAGGCGTCCCCTTGAAGCCGAAACAACACCAATACCAAATGTAGGTTTTAACCCTATACAGAAATTACCCGCATACGAATTCTAAAAAAAGAGAAAATAAACAATGGCGAGAGCATAAAACATAAAATATATATACACAGAGATTTTCCCCTAGATGCCAAAACCGAGACTACCAGATTGATTTTTCATTATATTCCTTTCAATGTTACAATACATATATATACATGTTGAAGCATCCATAAACCCCAATCCGTTAACCCTGAATTAGAACATAACAATAGTTCCCTTGACTAGATCTAAAAAATTCCATGGACATAAAACCATCATGCCCAAAACCATGTGTGTCATCCATGCACAAAACCATAGGTAGGTCCGCCCACCTAATATAGGGTCCAAAGAAACTTTTCTTGGGTCTCTACCCCAGACCCTGTGCAGTGGGGCTACCACTCCCTTGTGAATCCCCCAATAGGGGGGGCTACCCCCTCCCCTTTATTATCCCTCTGCTGCACCAGACACAACGTATAGGGGGGGCTTACCGCCCCCCTGTGACCCCCTCTCCTCCCCGAGCTTGGGGTAGTCGTGGAAAGAATATACCACACACCCAAAATTCTCCCACTTGTTGTTTTCTTTCCATAAGGGGCCAGAGGAGAGATTAGTCATTGGTCAAGCCTTGCAAGGCCCATTGTTTCTCTACACCAAGGGAACTTCTCAATGCTCACATGATTCACCAATGCATCTGCAGTATTCTTCAAAGTGTCCACCTTTAGCAGCAACACGTTCTTGTCCTCAACCATATCCTTCACAAAGTGATACTAAACATAAATTTTATTTGTCTTTGAATGATAAGTAGGGTTCTTTGCCAAGAAAATTGCACTTTAGTTTTCACATTCTATCCTTATAACTCACTGTACTAACCCCATACTTGAACACAATCTCTGCAACCAAACTGCTTCCTTGCTTGCATGAGTGGCTGCCGTATTCTGCCTCTGTAGTTGAAAGTGCCACTACAGACCATCTCTTACTCATCCAAATGAATGCACCTCCAAGTAGGTTAAACACATACCCACTTGTAGATCTTCTCTGATCCAAATCTCTAGCCTAGTCTGCATCAACAATGCCATGGATGTCCAAAACTCTGTCCAATCCTGGGCTTTCTTAGTAGCACAAACCATAATCATTAGTGCCACACAAATACCTGAAAAACCATTTCACTATTATCTAATGCTCCTTCACTAGTACCGATTGCACTTGCATATGTAACATGTGACATGTCCTCTTCCTCTTTTTGTGCCTTGGGACACTATTCAACAGATAACTTTACACCTATAGGAATAGGAAACTTCACCAGTTTACTATCTTGCATATTAAACCTTTGCAGTATTGCCTTGACATACTTCCTTTGGTTTAACCATATCTTCCTCTTTTCCCAATCTCGTTTAATTTCCATGCCAAAAATATAGTTTTTTGCACCAAGATATTTCATGTTGAATTTGGAGGAAAATTGGGTCTTCAAATGCTGGATAATTTCTTTGTCATTTTCAACCAACAACATATCATCCACATACAAGACCAAATAAATAACATGGTCGCCAATTAATTTAAAATACACACAGTGATTTGCTTTTCTTCTGGTGAAGACAAGTCCCTGTATAAATGTATCAAATTTTTGATACCACATCCTTGGTAACTGTTTTAACCCATACAAAGATTTTGTTAACTTGCATACCAATTCTTTCTTACCCTTCACCACAAAGTCTTCAGGTTGGTTCATGTAGATCTCTTCTTCTAGATCCTCGTGAAGAAATGATGTATTCACATCCATCTGTTCTACCTCAAAATAAAAAGTAGAAGCAACAAATAAAAGTAATCTAATATAAGCTACCTTGGCAATTGGAGAAAAAATATCACCAAAATAAATTCCCGGCACTTGGGAATAACCTTTTGCCCCCAACCGAACTTTGTATTTCTCCATGTTTCCCTCTGCATTCATCTTCTTCTTAAACACCCATTTTCTGCAATGGGTTTCCTTCTACCTGACAACTCCACCAGATCCCAAGCCTCATTTTTGTGCAAAGATGCTATTTCATCAAACATGGCCTCTTTCCAGAGTTTTCCATCCTCTGAATCTACTGCTTCCCTCATAGTTCCGGGATGATCATCAATAATAGATAAAGCAAAATTTGAATAGAAATAAGATGGACTATACCTTTCTAGTTACCTTCTTTCTCGAACTAATCTTCTCATAGCTAGAGTTTTTGGCTCTTCATCTTCTGATTCCTCTTCTACCATAGAGTTTGAATCTTCCTCATTTAGCTAAAACTTTATCCTCTTAGGTTCCTTTGGCAAGACTTCATGTTTAATAACATATTTCACCTCTCTAAACAACACATCTCAACTGTACAAAACCTTCATTATTTCTAGGTTCCAAAGCTTATAACCTTTTAAACCATCCTTATACCCAATAAAGATGCACCTTTTAGATTTACTATCCAACTTTGTTCTTTTCTCCTTTGGAACATGTACATATGCATCACATCCAAATAACCTCAAATGTGAAAGAGATGGTTTCTTACCAGTCCATACCTCTTATAGAGTCTTATCCTCCAACGTTGATGAAGGTGATCTATTGACCAAGTAACATGCAGTCTCCACTGCCTCTACCCAGAATTCATGTCCTAACCCGACACCACTGAGCATTCATTTTCCATCAATGTCATGTTCATTCTTTCTACAACTCCATTTTGTTGAGGTGTGTATGTAGTAGTCTTCTGTTGTGCTATACCACACTTCTTAAATAACTCTTCAAATTCCTTCTTGCAAAACTCTCCATCGTTGTTTATCCTCATCACCTTTATTTTATTCTCTATCTGGTTTTCCACCAGAGCCTTAAATTATTTAAACCTATCAAAGACATCAAATTTCTTCCTAAGGAAATATATCCATGTATTACTTGAGAAGTCATCTATAAATGATACATAGTACACAGACTTACCCCTTGATGGAACTAACATAAGTCCAAACACATCACTATGAAAAAGCTCTAATATATGTTTCGCCCTCTTAGCACCAGAGGAGAAAATCACTCAATTCTACTTCCCATATACATAATTTTCACAGAAATCAAAATTCAGAGAGAAATTAGACATGACTTCTACCATACCATTACCATGAAGTATTCAAAGTCCCTTCTCTCCAATATGTCTAAGCCTTTCATGCCATAACATGGCCTTTTCTCCAGAGACCACCAGATTTTCTGCTTCACTTTCAGGAACCACCGAACTGTTGCACCCATCAATAACAGTTTTACCCTGAAGCTTGTACAGAGTTCGAATCCCAACTCCTCGTATCAATACAAGTGCTCCCCAAACCATCTTGCATGTATCTTTCTCGAACACTGTTTTTACACCTGCATCATCTAGCTTGCTTACAAAAATAAGATTTCTCGCCAATGCAGGAATATGTAGAACACTCGAACATGTTCTAATCCTTCCACCTTGCAAATTCAACTTAACTTTTCTGTGACCAATGATTCTAGTCTTCCTGTCATCCCCTAAGAAGACATCACCAGCATCCTATTTCTCATATTCACAGAACCACTCTCTATGGGGAGTGAAATGAAAGGATTCACATGAGTTAATCAACAATGCCTCATGATCTACATGTGTACTTGAAGAAGATGCCAAGTACACATCCCCACCTTCATCTGAGGTTGTTTTTGCTTATGTAGAAGTAGCATCATCACATCCATTTCCTTTCTCAGGAGCTTTAGATTTACAATCCCTTTTGAAGTGCCCTTCATTTCCGCATTTCCAAAGCACCTTTATAGGTTTTCGTGTAGATTTAGATCTTCCTCTAGATTTATATCTCCCACTCAAAGACTTATTTTTTTTCTATTCTGGGATCGTCCTCATATAGACAAGGCATCACAATTTTGGCCCTCCATATTTTTCTGTCTCATCTCCTCCGACAGCAAGGTAGTTGCATTGCTACCTATTGCAACAACTAGACTATCCCATGAATCTGGTGGAGAACACAACAAACTGATGCACTTATCTTCATTTGAAATTTTAATGTCAACCGATAATAAATTTATTGCCACAATATTAAAGGCGTTCAAATGCTCTATCACCGATTCTCCATCTTTCATCCTCAAGTTATACAACTTTTTCCGTAGGAACAATTTATTCACTAGAGACTTAGATTGGTACAAAGTCCCTAACTTGTCCCACAAAGCCTTCACTGAAGCTTCCCCTGATAGATTCAACAATATTGAATCTGAGACACACAATTGTATTGTGCACATTTCCTTCTGATCCAACTTCACCCACTCTTCAGCTAACATTGTTGTTGGTTTAGTACCCAGATCTACCGCGATCCACTGACCTTTGTCCACCAATAGATCCTCCATCTTGATTTTCCACAACTCAAAACTGTGACCATTAAATTTCTCGATCTTTATCTTTCCACTACTCGCCATCTTCTTTCACCACAAGAATCGATCTCATAGATCTCCCATTGAACAGGGTCTACCACAGACCCGAGCAAAACCCCTCAGCAACAAAGGCGTCCCCTTGAAGCCAAAACAACTCCGATACCAAATGTAGGTTGTAACCCCATACAAAAATTACTTGCCTACGAATTCTAAAAAAACAAAAAATAAACAATGGTGAGAGAATGAAACGTAAAACAAATATACACAGAGATTTTCCCCTAGATCCCAAAATCGGGAGTACCAGATAGATTTTTCATTATATTTCTTTCAATGTTAAAATACATAGATTTACATGTTGAAGCATCCATAAACCCTAATCCATTAACCCTGGATTAGAACATAACCGTAGTTCCCTTGACCGGATCTAAAAAATACCATGGACAGAAAACCATCATGCCCAAAACCATGTGTAAAATCCATGCACAAAACCATAGGTAGGTCTGCCCACCTAATATAGGGTCTAAAAAAAAAATTCAGGGTGCTTCCCCAGACCCGTGTAGGGGGGCTACCACCCCCTACAAACCCCCTGAAAAGTGGGGCTACCACCCCCTACAAACCCCCTGAAAAGTGGGGCTTCCACCCCCCACCCCGTGACTGCCCTGTGCGTGGGGTATTCATGGAAAGAATATAACACACACCCAACAAATATGTACTTGAATGGAGTTGACGGTTGTAGCAGTATGTCTAATGACAATGAGTTGATTATGGGTTATGGCATGATTGTCTGTAAAAGTTGATTTCAAATTGATAGGTATGATTTCCTTGATATTTGGAACATGTGGTTGACATATGTGAGCAATTGTAGGGAGCATTTTTGGTATTAACATGACAAGGTAATAGTTAATGTGTTTATATTACTAATAGTTGGGTGATGTGACAATACATAGTAAGCCTCGATTGCAACAAGGTAAAAAGGTAAACAGAAGGAATCATATAAGAATTCCTTTGGCTAGTTTTGGAAAACCTAATTCCAAATGATTGAGTGGTTCACATAAAGGAAGTATTCTTGACCTTAATATTGTCTGGATATGTGCTAGATTCATGAACATGTACTTGATAGATATATTAGCTAGTCTCTAGTTACAGGTGGATCTGTTAAGGATTTGGAGTCCCTTGAGATATGGCATGGACGTGTTTAGCTACAAGGCAACGTGATTGGCACAACAAGATAAGGTATCTGGTGTATGGTTATATTTGTTTATGCACTAATAGTTATGTGCTTATGGTGGTATGATGCAGAGGATTGCATGGCAAAGAAATTGCCATGAAATTTTTTGAAGAAAGCTGTAGTTGAGCTTTCCTTGGGAACAATGGGGATTGAGTTATGGTGTTTGTGGTTAGAATTTTTCTTTTGGTATTTTGCGATTGTTGTGCTTGATTTGCATGTGTCTAGTGCATGGCTATGCCACTTTATTGTGGTGCCGTGTTGTTATTGGGTTTCATGGTTTTATTCTTGGTATTTCCTTTTATGTTTTGAGTCTTGGGAATTATTTGGGGAAAATAAAAATTAATGGAGCTTAGGGAGAGCTATGTGGTACCCGAAAGGTAATGTAATATTCAGATGAAGCTCTGTGCATAAGTAAGGTAGTGTAAGGTAAGACTATGATAGTCGGTTGGACTGGTTTGGTCCATTGGTGTAAATGGATAGTGGAAGGATAATCATGAGAAAGATAGCATGAAAGGTGAAGTAAATGGATCTAAGGCATCAGATGCCTTCACTACTTGGGAATGATTTCTCTCAAAGTTGTGCATGGTGTGCACAAATAAAGGTAATTCTCTTAAACTTGACCATATGATATTTGGTAATTATGTTGTGAACATGATTTTGTTGATGTTTATATATGTATATATGTATGTATGTACATATGTCGTGTCTAACAGCATCATCATGGATCATGATTGTGCAATGATGATATTTATATGTATATACATGTATGTATTTATGTCACTGTCTGATAGGGTTATTTCGAATCATTCTTGTGGAGGAATGATTGCTTATGCAGGTGAGTGACATAAAGATGTTTCAGGTCTTACGAGGAATCAATTGGGAGGAGTAGCTTGACAGATTTATAAGGTTAATATCATGTGGTTATGAGTTGATATTATGTGATTATATTATGTCTATGTTATGGATAGGCTATACGGAGGGATACATCAGTGAAATGAAAGAAATGTGGTATGTGACATGCTGGGACAAGCATGGATAAGACACTCGAAGCAAAGTTACTTGGTGGAGACAGTGTGATTTTGGATGCATGGTACTATTGCTGTGCATATGTTGTATATGTTGTACATGTTGCATCTGTGATGTGTGAAAATGCGGTGTTGTGTATATATAGTGTGTACATGTTGTTTTTGAAATGTTATGTACATGATGGTATAGATAGTGTTGTGTGAATGTTGCATATGCAGTGTTGGGTATGAATGGTGCTACGTACAGGTTGTATATGTGGTGTCGTGTACATGTGGTACAAGTGGTGATGTTTTCAGGTGGTGTTGTGTACATGTTGTGCATGTGGCATTGTGTACATGTCATGTATGTGGTATTCTGTGCACATTATACAAGTGCAGTGTACATGTGGCATTGTGTACACATTGTGAATGTGGTGTTTTGTACATGTGGTACTGTGTAAATGTTGTGTCGGTGGTGTTGTGTATAGGTGGTATTGTGTACATGTTGTACATGAGGTACTGGTGTACATGTGGTATTATGTGCATGTCATGTATGTTGTGTGGTGCACATGCGATACTATGTATGTGTATTGTGTAGTTGTGGTGTCGTGATATGTGTACTCGTTGTGTTATACTATGTGTAGTACATGTATTTTGTTGTGTTGCACATGAGGTGTAGGTACATGTATTGTTTGGCATTGTACATATAGTATAGATGAATGAGTTATGTTGTATATCGGGTGTATGTGTATGCATTTTGTGGTGTCCAAAATTGTGTGTGGATGTATGTCTTGTGATGTACATTGTGTATGTATACATGTTGTGTGGTGTCGTACACCGGATGTAGGAATATGTATTGTGTTGTGTTGTACATTGGGTGTAGGTGCATGTGTTGTATGTTAGGTTTAAGTGCATGGTTTTGTATGTCATGTGTGGTTGTATGTGTGTGATGCACACTATGTGTATGTGCACATGGTTCAGGAGAAGGCACTGGGTGTTTGTCGAGTATGGCAACCAATCTAGAGTGTGTACGAAATAAGGATAAAGGTAGAAGCTAAGAATTGATTAAAGGATAAGTATCAATATTTTATTCAGTTTTACTATGCATGTGATTTATGATTCTGGTATATGATGATTACATGTGATCTACGACTCTGGTTTATGATGGTTACATGTGATTTATGATTTTGATCTATGATGGTTGTGTTTCGAGCTAACCTGATGTGATATGTTTATACATGATGGATTTATCAAAGATGCTAGTTTGACTTGTTGTGACAGGAAGTAAATAGGATTACAAGTGTACCTTATTGATGAGCCACCGATGAGGTATGATTTGAAGTTATTTCAATTTATTTTGAATCTAATGGAAATTATGTGCTTGGAACAGGAATGCATGAACATGCTCTATTGATTGGCCAAAATAGACTGTAAGAATTTGAAGCAGCAACAAAAATAAATTAGAACATATAACAGTATGATGACAGAGCACTTTAGGAGCAGGGCCATTGTGGGACACTGGTACCCAATAGTGTCCATTGATTTCCATGAGCATACTATGAATGGTATGATGGTTTTAAAGCAGGGATATGCCTTGGATTTTGTATCTTCTAATGTGAGGAAGGCTTGCCAAGGGATGGACTACCCACAATGGGGGTGCCATCGGAACTTGGAAGGTGAGTGACTGCACGAAAGGGTTTGACCGACTTTCCCAGAGACTATGTAGCAGAGAAGGGAAGATTGGGGATGGATTTGTTTTGGTCATTAGCATTTCTAGATGGAATCAGATGCACATTGGGAGTGTGCCCTGGATCAATAAGTCAATAATTGTTCACTGAGAGGACAAGTGGCACTGGATTGTAGCACTGGAAATTGGATGCAAATTTGACCTTGCAATGGATTCTAGACTTCTTGGGAAGGAGGTGAATCCTGGTATTACTTTGAGGGTGGAGGTGTGAGCCTCTGGATTCTCCTTATTGCGGATGCAAGCATCGTATACTTTTATTTGTTGGTTGAGTAAATGTGCATATGTGTATATGTGTGTATTATTGTAAATATTATATCGAGCTGGTTTATAAAACTCCATAGGCAGTATGGTTATTTGCTGGTTGAAGCAAATGTTTGTGTATATGTGGTTAGTGTAAATACCATAATTAGATGTGTTATAAAGCTCTAGTAAATGATATATGTGTCGTGTTTTAGCAAGTGGTCATTGAAAATACTACAACGAGTTGTGTTATAAAGCTCCATGGGTAGTATGTTTTGTTTTCAACAGTCATTTTGGTTATAGGTGTCATTGAACAAAAGGACGGTGTTCCCCCAACGGGTAGGGTTCTGTAACAAGCCTCGTTAAAAATCCATGTAAAAATATATAATGCCACAATGATGGGATCGTATTCCAAGCTGAATGGTGGGGTAAACATCCTAATGGGTGTTGATTTGGTTTATTATGGCTAAGGAAATTGGCAAAGGAAATGGATAAGGCTTTGGAAAGGCGTGAGGCATTTATTAGCATTTTATTTATGAAAATAATGGAAATTAGGAGAAAAGGAAGGTGAAAGGTCACAAGTTGCATGTGAGGAGAAAAATGAAGCAAGATAATGGAAAATAAATAAAATAGAGGCCTCATTCATAAAAAGGCTTTTGAGGATCAGTTGGCAAACTCTTGGCTCAGGCTTGGTCAGTGTAAGCTTTTGACAGGTTTTGGTGGAGCTCTCTTCTATTCTCTCTCTCTCTCTCTCATACTCGTGGAGACTTAGAGTTTTCTTGGGGCACTCTTTATGGGTGTGGCATACTTGGATTCTTGGAGCAAGAAGGCAAAATAAGAGAAGGAAATCATAAGAAGGCATTAGGATCAACAGCTACATCAAATTTGCTTGTAGGTATTGAGTTGTGTGTATGATTTCTTCACTAGTTTTGGCATGCATGGAATATGCATGTGGATTCTTGGTCATGATCTGTCATTGGCATGGAGGTTTTCCTAGGTGATGTGGATTGCCTAGCCTTTCCATTTCCTGGATAACCATGGTGATTGTGGGTTTACTTTCATTGTTTGTTTTAGGTTGGTTCTCATGTTTCCTTTGCTTGGGTTGAGTTATTAGTTACTAGAAGCCTTGGTTGGACAAACACTCCAGAGCCATGTAACAACTTGGGTTGAGTTATTAGTTACTAGAAGCCTTGGTTGGACAAACACTCCAGAGCCATGTAACAACTTGGGTTGAGTTACTAGTCCCATAGACTTGGGTTGACTCTGGAGCCCTTGGTGGGTTGAGTTACTAGTCCTGGAGCCTTGGTTGGACAAAAACTTTGGAGCCCGACGACAATTGTGGGATGAGTTACTATTCCTAGAGCCTTGGTTGGAACAAACACTCTAGAGCCCTGGATGGCTAAATTTAGACCAATCTAATGATGGTTTTGAGATGTCTGACTGTGAGGTGGAATCATTGTTTGATGGGTTGAGGTGGATGGCCTCTGGAAACTCTAGATAAGTTTTGACTGATGTGTTCTATGAGATCCCACATTCATGTTTGGAATATGGCGCGAGGGTGAATGGATGAAGAGAAATTTTGGCTTAGCCATTCTACAGTCAGGTGGAATGTGGAAGTCCCATCACAGGTTTGGATTTTTCATCATCAATATGAGGTTATTTGTCCTTGTATTTCTATGAGTATTAAACTCGATTATATGTGGTTTATATGGTTGTGATTTCATTAACATTTGTGTCCCTATTATGTTGGTCATGTATATGTTTTATGATAGATTTTTACTTGTATATGAATGAACAATGTATCTATGGTCTAATGGATGGAATAATGGTTAATGTGTTGAGGCATCAATGCTTCATGGAAAATATCATATAAGTAAGAGACCCCTATGCTCAGATCTGTTATTTACACTTATAGTTTACATATTTGTGATATGTTTGATGAAATTCTTGTCAAGGTTAGTAGCAGTCCAGTCAAGGTATTATTCAAGTATTTTCTTTAGTACTGTCATTTCCATGTTCTTTCACTTATCTGAAAAGATGGTTCAATTCTAGGCAGTGACCTGGGCTCTGGGCCTGAAAAAGTGGCTCAAATCCTAGGGACGCTAGCATAGCACTAACTAATTGAGTCTCTAGATGCTGGCAGGAAATCCTGTGAGAGAGACGTTGGGCTTCTAGACATTTTCATGCTTATAGCATGAGAGTGTCTGAGGCTTAAGTTGTCCAAAATATCAATGGGGCCCAAGGGAAAGTTGTCTAAAGTGTTGGATTGGTTCCTGAGGGTCCTGAAGCTGATGTTGAATGTTTGTATGGTGTGTTTCCATCGGTTCCACTTCCTTAATGTGACTTAGGAGGTCGAATCATATCATAGTGGCCTCTCGTCGCATGTTTACCCTAGATGGCCGATTGCTTGGGTAGATGTGTGAGGAGGGTGTTACACTAGAGGTGGTGGAGACTGAGAGGTGACCTCAGGTGCTCTTAGCATGAGGTCAGTGTCTTGGTCATGTGGCTCGTGCCCCAAATCCATGTCCATCACTTCAATCAGTTGCTCAATCTACTAAGAAAGCTCCCAATCCTTCATCTGTTGACCCTCTTCTTCAGCTTCCAGTTGTTCTGACTCCTCAACCTATATGGACATTATTTTTTCTGTCATCGCACCTTGCCTTTCTTCTTCCTCCCATTTTTTCTTCTCTTCCCTCTCTCTCCTTCTTAGCTCTTACTCTTCATTCAACTTCTTCTCTATTTCCTGCAACTTCCATTCTACTTCCTCCAACCTTTGCTTCTCTTTCTTCCTTCTCTCGGCTCTCTTTAGTCATTGTTCCCTCTTTTCCTCCACTGCTAAAGCTGCTTTCTTAGTGATGGGATCTGCTTTCATCTTGTATCTTTTCTCAGCATATGGGTTCTCAAAAATATTCCTCTTGCCCTTGTCTTATGATGGTTTGCTACTTATTATTGTTGTTGTTGTTGCTTCCTACATTACTGCTACCAAAGGAGCAACTTTCCAAGTTGCAGATATACTGATCGGATCATGGAGCTTGGAGTCATTGTAACAATATCTCCAAGGGTCCTCCTCATGCAAGTGGAATGTCTTGTGGATCCATGGGTAGTACACCTTCGCACAATCGTTCTTGCAAATATCGTGGGGATGATACAGATTGAAGTATTTGGTGTCGAACTCAAACTTCACTATTTCCTTAACTTACACATCTACATCCTTCAAGCTCTTAATCTCATACAATCTAATCCGCAAAGGAAGAGAGGGCCATGATGCCTTCTTCCTCCTATGCAACCTGTTGTAGCATTTTTTGGTTTTGATAAGTTAGAATAAATTAGACAAAAAATGAAAATCTATTTACAAAATGTTAAGATAGGATATGGACAAAAAGAATATTGAATAAAAAATGCTAGGAAAATATTTTGATAAATATGTCCATATCAAAGAAAATGTTAGGGTAGATGCTCTAAAAAATGAAGGCAAAATAAAATGTTAGGCTAGATAGAAAAGAAAAAGAAATAAACTCTAAAAGTGTTGCAAATCTAAATGCCACTACCTTGTTCTAAATTCATTTTGAAAATAATAGTTGTGTGCACTTTGTTTAGATGCCACACTAGGTTATTTTATCCAATTATACAGTTGCATCATAATTGGATATGTTTTAAATTAATTCTTATAGGTAGAAAATAAATTGGCTCAATATTTTAATCTAAGCCAATGGAAGAAATAAGGTATAAAGATAGATTGTTTATAAAAGGAAAATATTGGGTTGCTAGTTCAAATGCACTCTAGAAGGATAAGTAAAATGTTAGGAATAGAAGGGTAGGTAGAAATGTGAAAGTTTGAAATGTTGAAATGGTTATTTCCTAAGTATAGTATCGCATCGCATTATTCATAATTGAATGAACCATTGGGCGGATGAAAGTGCGAGGTGTGATACCGATATCAACCGTTAGATGACCGTTGATTCCTGACCGTAGGATCATATCGCATCGCATCATTCATAGTTGAGTGCATAAACCATTGGGCGGAGGAAAGTGCGATGTGCGATACCGCTGTCAGCTGTCAGATCACTGTTGATTCTTGATTGTAGGATCATATCACATCGCATCCTTCATGAGTGTATGAACCATTGGGTGAAGGAAAGTGTGATTTGCAATATGCCATCACTTCATTCATTAAATCACCTAGACCCACAGTCGTTGCGTCCGCCTATCATATCACGACCCCACCATTCATTCCTCACTCATACATGTTAAACTCCCTCCACCTCACCTCTTATCCCGTAAACTCCTTCACAATCATACGGCCCACACTCCTTTCAACCCTCATTCACCATTCGAAGTTTATTCGTGGGGGGGGGGGGGGGGGGGGGTGGGGCCGAAATGGGCAGTCCTTAATACTGTCCATATAAACCACGAAATTACCTTTTAGTCTTTCGGGACTAAAAATCCCAAAACCACAAATTTCTTTGTCTTACCCCCAAACCTGGTATCCTTCATAGTCGTTACCACCACTTCACGTCACACTCCACTTCATATCTCCCATCCAATCATTGGCCACCTATCTATTGCCCATTAATTTCTGCTCCTGCGCATTTATAACCAAATGTCTGTTAATTAACCCATTGGATAATTAATGAAATTTCAAATGTTCGGCACCACCTTTCGACTCCAATTTTCTATTTATAAGCACTCTGCCATACATTTCAAAGGTTACACAGTTAACTTCTGCGACCGAGAGTATTCTTCAAAGCTCACCTGCTCAATAACTCAGCCACTGCCTGACATTCTAGCATGCATTTGTCCTGTTTGCAAGCACACCTTCTAGGTCCACTTGCCAGTTACCTATCTCCACTATGTTAACTCCTTTTTATCATTCTATCATTTACAATCCACAATTTCGTTTTCCAAAATGCCTCCCAAGGGAAAAGCAATTGCAGAAGTTTCAAATCCTCTAATTCAACCACAAATTGATTTCCACCATACTCCATTAATTGAAAAGGATTGTAAAATCACTGAGACTTCTTCTCAATTTCATTTATTTGAAATTTATTACTGGTGGGAAGAGCATCTAAGTGACTAGAGTGATGAAATTGGGCTCTAGGAATCCCAATTACCCCATTATATTTTTCCACAAATACATAAAGCTCCAGAGTTTGTGAGAAAATGCCAAGAATCCTGTGATCCTAGCTAGAGAGCCATAATCTCACCTACTAGAGAAATCCTTTGTCTTATTAATGCTGATTCAATTGACAAAATGTTGTAGGCCCTTGCCACTACACAAACTCATCCTTTTTCTCATGAAAACCTAATAGAAGCTTATAACAAATTGGACTTTGCCAAGAGATCCTAGACCGTGGAACTATTTTTAGAAATTGGTAGTCCTCTACCAAAGAGAAATCTCCCTTATGATTCATTTATGTTTCTTGATAGAACCGGTCATATCACTACTATCCTGTCCCACTTGTTTGGTTACCACTATCATCAGTCTGTCAATGAAGCCATCATTGGTTTCCTATTTGTTGGGTGTGGAGCCTGATTATATTTTGTATTCAAAGGTATCGCTGCATTGGACCCCAGTTCGAAATGGGGCCACAACGCCACCCATAAAATATTCCCTGCAGGGGGGGTCCAGGGGGGGTGGCTGCAACCTTTGGGGAGCCCCCCCTGGTAGGGGGTTTCGGGGCAGCACCCCCGAAGGTAAGAATAGGTGTAAAATTGACTTGTAAAAGTATAGTAATTTCTAGTCAATCTGGGCCGTTCATCAGGCGGAGATCTGACGGTAGAATTTATGTTTAATTTAGGGTTTTTTTCCCTAGAAGGCAACCCCTCACTATATATGAGGGAAATTGTATTGCGTCTATGTAGATCTGTATTCTGAGTGAGAAAGAGAGAGGAGATTGAGAGTGAGAGGGTGTTACAGTGGATCTGTTGTAGGTTGTATATCTTCAGTTTGATGGATAATATAAAAGAAAGGGCTGGTTGTTTCTCCGTGGACGTAGCCAAAACTAGGTGAACCACGTATATCTGTGTCTCTCTTGTTTTATGTGTTTGTATTTCTACAATATTTTATGTGTTCCATTTCTCTGTAATATATAATTTTATAACAACTGGTATCAGAGCTGAAGGTCTATTTGGCTAATAAACTTGCAGGAGAGAAGGGTTCCTGGTTCTAGTGGGAGCAATGGCGGAAGATGGTAGGTTTAGGGTCAAAAAATTAAACGGCCAAAACTACGAACTATGGAAGATGCAGATGGAAGATTATCTGTATCAGAGAGATCTGTACCTACCATTGAGCGGAAATACAAAGAAGCCAACGAGTATGACAGACACATAATGGGATATTCTCGACAGAAAGGCACTTGGAACAATACGGTTGTGCCTAGTGGTGTCGGTAGCATTTAATATTTCAAAGGAAACGACAACAAAGGGTTTAATGTCGGCATTGGGCAAACTATATGAAAAACCCTTGGCCTTAAATAAGGTATTTCTTATGAAGCATTTATTTAATATGAATATGTCATAAGGTGGATCTGTTGCAGACCATTTACATGATTTTAATACAGTTGCATGTCAGTTAAGTTCTGTAGGGATAAATTTTGATGATGAAGTTAGGGCTCTGTTATTTCTGTGCTCATTGCTAGAAAGTTGGAATGGTTTAGTTATGGCCATTAGTAACTCTGTCTCTGGATCTAGTACTTTAAAGTTTGATGATGTTGTCGGTGCAATCCTTAGTGAGGAAATGTAATGGAAGAGCTCCGGTGAGACATCAGGTAATGCTTTGACTGCAAAGACTAGGGGAAGAAAAATGGAAAGAGGAAAGAGCTCTGGATATCACAGTAAGTCAAGAAAAGGCAGATCCAAGTCTAGATCAGGGATAGTGTGCTGGAAATGCAGGACGAAAGGACACCTAAAGAAAGACTGCATGTCTCGAAAGGGAAAATAAAGAGACACACAGCAAGAAACTAATCATGAAGCAAATGTAACAGGTGATGTGTTGCAAGATGCTTTGATTCTTTCATTAGAAAATATTATTGATGCCTAGGTGGTAGATTCAAGGGCCTCATTCCATGCCACACTTGATAGGAAACATTTTCATGATTACGTTCAAGGAGATATTGGCCAGGTTCGATTGGGTGATGATAAACCCTGTAAAATCATTGAAATAGGTACAATTTTCATAAAACAACAAAATGGAAATCAGTGGCTATTGAAGGACGTAAGGCATGTTCCAATTATGAAGAAAATATGTTTTCAACAGGGCAGTTGGGAGGTGAAGTTTACGTAACTACTTTCACAAATAAAACCTGGAAGGTCACAAAATGATCCCTAGTAATAGCAAAAGGAGAAAATGTTGGCACATTGTATTCATGCAATGGTATTTCTAATTATGTTAATGCTTTAACCTCTACAGGAGAAGATACAGCATTGTGGCATCATAGGCTCGGGCACATGAGTGAGAAGGAGATGCAGATTCTTCACTCAAGAAATTTGTTGCCAGTTTTGAAGCATGTTGATTTAAAATTATGTGAAAAATGTGTTTATGGAAAACAAAAGAGAGTTAGATTCCTTAGAGTTGGGAAAGAAAAGAAGAGCAAAAAATTAGAGCTTGTGCATACAGATGTATGGGGACCTTCTCAGGTATCATTTCTTGGTGGCTCTCATTATTATGTTACTTTTATTAATGATGAAACTAGAAAAACTTGGATTTATTGTATTTGAAATAAATCTGATGTATTTGATACTTTCAATAAATGGAAAGCTTTGGTTGAAAATGAGACAGGAAAAAGGTTGAAGTGTCTCAGATCAGATAATGGAGGTGAATATTGCAACAAAAAGTTTGATAGGTACTGTCCAGAGAATGGAATTCGCAGAGAGAAGACAGTTCCAGGAATGCCACAAGAAAATGGTGTGTCAGAAAGGATGAACAGGACAATCATGGAGCATGCAAGGTGCATGAGATTGCATGCAGGATTGCCTTTACAATTTTGGGCAGATGGTGTAGATACTACTATTTATCTAATAAACAGAGGGCCTTCAAGTTCCTTGGATGGTGGTATTCCAGAGGAGGCATGAACAGGTAAAAAGGTAAACTACTCTTTTTTAAAGACCTTTGGTTGTGAAGCCTTTGTCCATATTAATAAAGAAAATAGAACAAAGCTTGAGGCAAAATCAAAGAAATGTACCTTTTTGGATATGGTGTTAATGATTTTGGTTATCGCTTAAATGATTATGAAAATCACAAAATCATTAGGAGCAGAGATGTAATATTCAATGAAAAGGTCTTGTATAAAAATCAGTTGCAGGAAAAGAAATAGGAAAAAGAAAACAGAGAATACACAGTGCTTGACGATATCACAGGAAAAGTGATGGTGCCTAAAAATCATAATGATCAACAGCTAGAACAAAAACCACAACAACAACAAGCACTTCAAACACCTGAAAGTGGTGTTAGAAGATCTACCAGGATAAGTAGACCCCTTGAATGATACTCTCCTTCATTATATTATGTATTGTTGACTGATTCTGGTGAACCAGAATGCCATGAAGAAGCTGTGTAGGTAGAAACTAGGAAGAAGTGGGAGTAAGACATGAAAGAAGAAATGGACTCCATAGCACATAACCAAACTTGGGACTTAGTCAAGTTGCCTGCAGGTAAAACAACATTGCAGAATAAATGGGTTTACAGGCTGAAGGAAGAAGATGAAGGAAAACAGAGGTACAAAGCTAGACTTGTGGTGAAGGGGTTTGCATAAAAGAAAGGTATTGATTTTGATGAAATATTTTCTCCTGTTGTTAAAATGATTTCAATCAGAACTATTCTAAGTCTAGTAGCAAATGAAGATTTTCATCTTGAGCAATTAGATGTAAAGACAACGTTTCTCCATGGGGATTTGGAGGAAGAGATATATATGTAGTAGCCACAAGGATATGAGGTAAAAGGGAAGGAGAAACTAGTGTGTAGGTTGAAGAAGAGGTTGTATGGCTTAAAACCGGCTCCAAGGCAGTGGTATCTAAAATTTGATAGGTTTATGTCTGAAAAAAGTTATGCTAGGTGTCACTCTGATCATTATGTTTATCTCAAAAGGCAAAATGATGGCAGCTATATGATATTGTTATTGTATGTAGATGACATGCTTTTTGCAGGTTCTAACATGCAGGAAATAAATGTGCTCAAAAGGAAATTGGCAAACTCATTTGCAATGAAGGATTTGGGTGCTGAAAACAAATATTTGGTATGAGAATAACTAGAGATAGGAAGAATCACAAATTAACATTGTCTCAAAGTGAGTACATAGAAAAGGTGTTGAAAAGGTTTAATCTGCAAAATGAAAAACTAGTCAGTATACCTTTAGCTAGCCATTTAAAATTAAGTAATGAGGCATGTCCCAAGACTCAGGAAGAAATGGCTCATATGTCTAAAGTTCCATATGCATCAATAGTTGGAAGCTTAATGTATGCAATGGTCTGCACAAGGCCTGATATTGCACAT
>APFE030687703.1:99468-128140 GCA_000404065.3 Pinus taeda
ACATGCAGTGGGAGTTGTAAGCAGGTACATGAACAATCCAGGAAAAGAACATTGGATGGCAGTGAAGTGGATTCTCAGATATTTGAGAGGTACCACAAATCAAGCATTATGTTTTGGTGGTTCAAACATTGCTCTACATGGATACGTTGATGCAGATATGGCAGGTGACAGAGATAACAAGAGGAGCACTACAGGATATGTATTTACTGTAGGTGGAACAACTATCAGTTGGGTTTCAAAATCCAAAGTGTTGTTGCACTTTCAACAACAGAAGTAGAGTATGTTGCTGCTACACAGGCTAGTAAAGAAATGATTTGGTTACAAAGGTTTCTGGATGAATTGGGTAAGAAGCAGGAGTTGGGCAGGTTATACAGTGACAGCCAGAGTGTTATACATCTTGCAAAGAACTCCTCATTTCATTCCAAGACTAAACATATACAGCTCAAGTACCATTTCATATGATTAGCATTGGAAGATGGATAGTTGAAGCTGGAAAAGACACACACTAGCTAGAATCCTGCAGATATGCTAACAAAAGTTGTAACCAGGGAGAAACTGAGAATCTGCTCAATTTCAATTTGTCTTCAGGTATGATGAAGAAGATGAGAAATAGCCAGGTCCAAAGAGGAGTCATTTTCCAGCAAATGAAGCAGCAGTGAATTTTCTATAATCAGTCTCCAAGTGGAGATTGTTGGGTGTGGAGCCTGATTATCTTCTGTATTCAAAGGTATCACCGCATTGGACCCCAATTCGAAATGGGGCGACAAAACCGCCCATAAAATATTCGCCATAGGGGGGTCCAGGGGGGGCGACTACAACCTTTGGGGAGCCCCCCCTAGCGGCGGGTTTCAGGGGCAACGCCCTTAAGGCTAAGAATAGATGTAAAATTGCCTTGTAAAAGTATAGTAATTTCTAGTCAATCTGGGCTATTCATTAGGCAGAGATATGATGGTAGAAGTTATGTTTAATTTAGGGTTTTTTGCCCTAGAAGGCAACCCCTCACTATATATAAGGGAAATTGTATTGCGTCTATGTAGATCTGTATTCTGAGTGAGAAAGAGAGAGGAGATTAAGAGCGAGGAGGATGTTATAGCGGATCTGCTATAGGTTGTATCTCTTCAGTTTGCTGGATAATATAAATGGAAGGACTGGCTATTTCTCCGTGGACGTAGCCTAAACTGGGTGAACCACGTATATCTGTGTCTCTCTTGTTTTATGCATTTTCTAGGTTTATATTTCTGCAATATTTTATGTGTTCCATTGCTCTGTAATATATATTTGTCTAACATTATCCATGTTTTCTTCTGATTCTAAGCCTACTGTTATTTATGATTTTGGTCATTTCATAACTGAAACCATACATGAGCAGTTTGTCAAATTTAACAGTGAAGAAGTATTTAAGTATGCTTCAGTACTTGTGTATCTCTTTATATATTTTTAGGGGGACAAATTCCCATTTCCTTTGCAAAAACTTGATGAAGAAGGATCGCCACAATTAGTGATTTTCTGGACTTCAAAGGGGATGAAGGAGAAAGAAGAATTCACATACAAGCAATTCATAGAATTGTTTATTCATCCAGCCCTTAGCCTTATGAGTAGCACTCCATTATCAAGGATCAATGAAGAGATTGTCAAAGAGCTTTAGTTCATAAATCAAGCTACAATAGGAGATTGGTATTGCTACCATAACTACATAGAAATTAGGGTTTTTGGCGGAGATTCCACCCTATAAACTGCCAAAGTACCTCCCTATGAGAATCTTTGCATTGGAGTAATTGAGGCAAAGATTGAATGCAAATGAAGTACATTTTGTAGCTGCCAAAAATAAATCACAATTTAAGCTCAAAGCTCAAGTTGGTCCCTTCATTTGTAATACCAGGGTAGCAGGGGAGGAGGTTGATAAGCTGCTAAAAGAAATGTAATTTGCTCTCATTTTTTTTGGTCATATGACCCATTGGGAATCATCTCCAAACTTAGGGTGGAGAATAAGTTCATACCATATCATCATACAGCTAGACCTGAGATAGAACATTTCAAGAATCAGTTGGAATGGACATAGAATACCCTCTAAGAGGCTAAGGAGCAGGTAGTCTCTACATCAAATATGCAAACTCCAATTGCATAGGAAAAGGTAGCCAAGAGAGAGAGAGGGAAGAACAATCTTCACCTGCGATAGAGGCAACAAGCCAAGGCTTCAAGGTCTTTCACAGGAAAAAGAAAAAAAGAGTCTCTATGAATGTTGATTCACAGTCTGGTGAATAGTCTATACAATCTCCAACTCAATCCACCACTTCTCATGAACAGAAAATAATCCAACATGTTGGAGGCATTCCAAAGAATAAAGAGGAAGACATCTTCCATGTCTTTAGTGAAATCAAAAGAAAGAATGAGGAATTGAAGTTAAATACTTACACCCAGTTCTGGAAGCATTCTTCTAGCTCTCAGGCAAGGCTTCTTTCAGTATTTGACTCTGAGAAAGGGAAGATGCAAATGGCTTTCTTGCAGGCCCAAGTTCCCTAGCCTAGGACCGCAACACAATATCAGAAACATACTTCTTTTGAGTTCAATGTCTAGGATGTGCATCCAACTGATCAAATTGAGATGCATAAACAAACTAGACAGATGATTGCTTGAACCCTGACAAACACTACTATGAGTTTGTCAAAATTGCCGGTTACATTGGCCAACATTCAGTCACAATTAAAGTTGGAGAAGGTCTCCTCACTAGCAAAGGATACCAAGATTCAGTCCCTAGAAAATCTAGTGCTAAGGATGGGATATGATCCATCAAACATAAATTTTACTGAGGAGCTCATTAAGAAAAACAATACTAAAGTTGGAGCACTAAAGAAATAGTTGAAACTACCACCATTAGAGGATTCAATGGCCAAAGAAATTGAGGAGACAGAGACTCAAAAGTCAAACATGATGAAGCTCATCATAGAAAAAAAAATGAAAATAAAACAAATGGAGGAGCAGATGGAGAAATTGATTAAGGAGAAGGAGGAAGCTATCAAGAACATTCAAACTTCAATAGATGTAGTTTCTCTTGCAGCAGTTCCCATCACCAGAGTTTCTACTACAACCACTACATCAACAACAGGTACAGTAGAAGGAGTTGAACAACTTACTGAAACTGTTCAGGACCTGTCTATCCAAATAGGAGAAATCAATAAATTGAAGGATGAACTCAAAGAATTACGGATCTTGAAGTCTATATCAGACAGTACACACACAACTAAAACAAACAAACTTAAAGGCCAAGTGGAAGTGTTGAAGAAAGAACTCACACCTTCCTTCATAGGAAACAAGTTGGGTTTAGCAAAAGAAATTTTGTGGGAAGAAATCACAGAGGCAATCAAGGATATTTGGCCCTCCATTAAGATAATATTCAACCAAAAAGATCTTTTGGAGAAAACTCAGGAAGCAGTGGAATCCATAAATAGGCAGCTGGAGGATATGCCAAAGACTGCCTCTGATATAATCAAATTTCTAAATTCCAAGGATGACTATGAGCTTGAGGAGTTAAGGATAAGTGATAGAACTGCAACAATATTAGAAGTAAAGAAGGTTATCACTAAAATAAATCTCAACCTTCGGCTACAAGAAAAGTGCAGCAATGTAAACAATATGGTTCAAAGATTCTTCAACAAAATTGAACCTTTGATCATCAAAGGTTTACCTTCCATGATGGTTATTAATGATAAATTGATGCCAATTGAAGATTATGTCAAGGAAGTTAAGAGAGGTGGGCACCCATGCAGCTTCAATAGCCAATATCAAAGGATCATAAACACCAGTTCTCATAGTAAAAACACTAAGGGATTCTTTCTTCATCCTGGATGAAATCAAGCACATATTTTTAGTAAAACCCACTTTTACTAAATATACCGAGATGGATGAAATCTATAGGAGGGTAACAAAGATTTCTATCCTAGATAAGAAACACTGGGAAGAATTAACAGATTTACTGGATTGAGGATAATGGAATAGCATTCAGTTTTTGTGGGAACAGTTAGCCAACTCCAACCATTTTTCAACTTTTTCAGCATTAGTCATCAAACAACGCAACACCAACGCAGTGCCAGATCATTAGACAGTTTTATTTTTTATTTTGTAAATAATCTATTTTTGTAAAAGTAGTTTAGGATATTTTTGTTCCTACTGTTGTATAAATAACTCTCTTCACGAGTTATTAAGGGTTGCACCCTTGAAGAAGCATTTCTAGATATCTTATGTAATTAATATTTCTGGATCATTAATATGAAGCAAAGGATTTTGAATTTTGTTTTGCACAGTTTGTGTTTCCTGTAAGTGTTTCCAATGTTATTCATTATGTTTTTCTTCATATACTTGTGTCTTGCAAAGATAACTAGGTAGGAGTAATTGTATTTCAATTTATTCCTATAAGCTTCCTAAAGTGATAATCTATAAAGAGAAATAATTAATGAACTGTTTGTTTAATTAATTCCCTCAAAATTAATAAATCATCAGCATATTTTGTAAGGTCATGCATATTTTCTCGAACCTATAAACATGGTTTAAAGGTTTTCATACTTATGATTATCTAACTTTCAATTTGAAAATTGTGGCAATCATATTACTTTTTTGTTTCTGCTCATCATCATAAAAGCTATTTCACTGTGTAAATATTTATAGCATCCCTCTGTTGAGATATTGATATTATTTAAGGGGTTAGGAACATCAGTTCTATATTTGTTTCATCCATTGGTCTCCCAAATTAAAACAAAACCCGCAAAACATTTATCTTAGATGCTTTGGCATAATGGCTGACCATTATTATCTCAGCAGTACAACACATCCCTACTAATAACCTTGTGGAGTTATGATATGAGACCTCTTTCCTGACCAACTTGTTTGTGGCATACCTTGGTAGAACATGCAAAGGCTTCTCTTTGCCAAACATCCTGATGAAGGTGCCACCGAGTGAGGCATACCAATCTACAATGTCAAGTATTGCCTCCATCACCTCTTGGGATATGCAAGGTGGATCATGCTCAAAGATCAACTTGTACAACGAGATTATGAAATGGTGAGTTAGCCTCGCCATAAATCCTTGGTAGCTATAGTCGGAAATAAACTTGCAATAAATGTTGATGGCAGTCTCTTTTGGTGTTTGTGTCCAACTCATGCCAGGAAACTGATGTTCGTCATAGATTGCATCAAGTAAATACACAAACATGTAGAATCTCTCTTGCTCCTCCTTGGGCGAATTCCGGGTGTTAGTCACATGGAATTTCAACTGAAGAGTGAACAAATATAACTAGTTCAATGGATTTCTATCATTCACCAACTGGTCCAACACAACCACCCAATTTTTAGGAAAGGTCTTCATGCTCTCTTGACCATATAATTGGCATGCAAATATTATCAAGAACTAGTAGGCCTTCTTTAGAGACTTTGTCATGTAAACATGATTGGGTGTCGTTCTAAACTTTGACGAATCTTTGACTCATAACTTTACAATATCCCCAGTGTTCACAAAGCTATGGGTGGCATAGAAAAGTGAGTCCATGTGGTTAACCAACTGAGGTAAATGATACATTTGTTGATAGTTCTCCATCTTGAAGGTGGCAAGCTCTATCCCACTGGAACTACTCAATGTCTAGATTTGTGTGTGAGACAATCAAGTAAATGATGTTCGCACATGGGAAGGTGGGGTACCTGCATGCAACCTTGTGTAAGCCTCACTACTTTGATGCTAATTTAAAAATTTCGATCCTCTAAGTCTTCCTTGAAGTCCTCGATGAAGGTAACCTTGATTTCTTTCCATGTTAACTTCATTCCCTTCTCAATGAACAAATAAGTGTCTGCATAAACTGACAAATTCACTAACACCTACTCAACTGCTTCCCCAATGCTACTCTCGACAACATCCTTTGATGCAGCTCTCTTTGAGGCCATTTTACTTATAAATGCTAGAGAGTTGCTCAACAATTGTTGTACTTGGAGACAGAGAGGACACTCATGACATGCAAATGTCAACTTGAAACCAAAAGCACTTCAAGAATCAGACCAAGCAACAAACTGGGAAAATGTTGGGATGGATTGCACAACCTTGGCTCATAGAGCCAAATGGCTTCTAGCTGGAACTACACATTGTGTAGTGCCAACAGTCAGTGGAGAGGTCTTGATAACTAGAACTGTGCATTGCACAGTTTATTCTGGGCACAAGCCAAGAGAGATTGTGCATTGCGCGATCTCAGTGAGAAAGGCTCAGGGGTGGCTCTTGGAACTGCGTATTATGCTATTGGAGCCAAGAATATGCAAACTTTGTGCAATTCCAGAAGCCAAGGACAAGGCCTTGAGCTCCAGGAATGTGCAATGCATGCTTGGAAAAATGAGATCCGAGCAATGGAAGCCCAGATCTTCCCAATGGGAGTGAGAAATCAAAACAGATCTAAAGGATAGTGTGAGGTTGGTTGCAGATCTAAGTGAATTATCATGCATGCGAGTGAAACAAGTGCAAGAATCAATCAAATGATGGAAAGTGAAGTATGTGAAGAGAGTCGTCGTAACAACAATCGTTAGTGCAAAACTGGGTGATGCATGCAACACTTGGGAAAGGAAATCCAAAACTTAAAACATCACATATACAAGCTAAAATAAGTTAAAATGCCAGTGATCATTCAAAAAAATGAGTGAAACAACACTCTCACAAGCTAAATAAACAAAAGTGATAGAAAAAGCAACAAAAGACTAGAAAAGCAAGACTTACCTGGAAAAGTAACAATGATTGCACTGAAGGTTCCTTGATCTCCTCAGGAATGCCATAGATCCAATATCAAAGATGAAAATGAGCTCTAACAGTGTTGATTAAATAGATTTGGTCAATTTAGGGTTTATGACGTGAAGGCCAAAAATCAAGGAAAAAGCAACACTTGGTGACAGTGTCCAAAATAACTCAAGTCCCTCCTCTTGGCTACTAAAAGTAGATCCCTATTTTCTAGTGATGTTTTTTCACTTATTTTCTTTTATATTTTTTTAGGAAAAGCTACCATGCATGGACTAGAGAGATTTCACAATTATGGGGAGGACTCAACAACTCACTGGCTCATGCACTAAGCAACTTCTAAGGGAGAAGCTTCTGTGAAATTTCTGGGCTAAGTGGCTTTGGACTACCTCTCAAGCTCTACGCAATTTCCTAGCTAAAGGTTGGCTGTCAGCTGGCTTTGTGCAATTTTGGAGCTGAAGTCTCACTGTCAACTTGGACTGCACAATTTCTGTGAGCAAGGCTTTTTCCCTCAAGGATTGCGTAGTTCACTGATCTGAAAATGGAATGTACTTGTTTAAGGGTGCAAGGTATCCATTTTCCATAATTTCAATTGTGAGTTATACACTTCAAGTGACCTCTAAAAAGGTGAAAACTTCCTATTTCTTATACAGAGATAGACTGTAGGGGCATTCACTAGAAATGTCACCTCTAAAGAGAGGATGAGTTCCAGAGGCTACCTGGCCCTCTACAGGCTCTACCTAAAGAAATAACAAAGTAAACACTTAGAAGTCTTTGACATACACATACTTGAAGTTTGATGTCTTGCGGAATAAGACAAATAACTTTGTGTAGCTGAATAGGTGATTATGTGTGTATGCCAGTTATTTATATTTGTTGTTTAACACTTTATATCAATTTTGTTTAGCATATCATCTTCAACAAATAAAGGCATCAAAATGATAAAGCAGTTCACCCCTTCTGGGCTACATCTGCTGGACCAAGCCTCTCCAACTAGGCTTGTCCTCTTGTATTAAAAATGCTACAAAGGCTAATACAAGAATATGAATGTCTCGAAAGACTGATATGACTGTAAATATAGAATCAGAAGATAGGAATTAGCTAAACATGCTCTTTCCCAAGAACTAAACAGTGAAATTGTACCTGATACAGTACTTTCCCCAATTGGCCCTGGTGGCCCTTTAAACTTGCATGGATAATTTCGAGGTGAAGATGACCTCAATTGGTTCTAAAACCTCTGCCATTAGACTCAGAAGGTCGAAAATAGTAGACATAGGCTTTTGAATCACCAAAAATGGATGAACACAACCCCAAACAGCTCAAGCACTGAAATGGCCCTAGTGGCTCTGAAAGCTTCCCTGAAGCTAAACAGTGAGAAGAATGTCTCAACAGGAAAAATGAGCTGTAGAAATGGATTCAAAATGCTGAAAACCTTCAGGAATGACCTTTTTTCCACATTCAATGGCTGCACAATTCCCAATGCAGCTCCCAAACTGATTTGGCCCTAGTGGCTCCTAGAACTTCCACGAAGCCAAAACACCTGAAAAAGACCTTAGATGGCTTTGAAACCTATTCCAATGGCTTCAGAAGGTCGAAGAGACCCAAAATCAAAAACAAAATTGTCCAAAACGGACTTTCCTAGCCAAAGTTATGGCCATTTACTCCCAACTGCCAGTTGCCCTTGAAAAACTCCAGTTAACTTTAGTTACGGCCAGATAGGCCCGCAAAATATGGGGGGCCCGCCAA
The DNA here is from genome assembly GCA_000404065.3 of Pinus taeda. Taxonomy (NCBI): domain Eukaryota; kingdom Viridiplantae; phylum Streptophyta; class Pinopsida; order Pinales; family Pinaceae; genus Pinus; species Pinus taeda. The sequence goes on from APFE030687703.1 coordinate 107,969, forward strand.
TTTTGGCAGTCCGCCAAACTTTCTGCAACTGGATTGTCAGTTAAAGGCCAGTAAATTCCGCATGTGACCGCAAAAATCGGGCTGGTGGTTTGCATTGGATTTCGTGCTCGTGGTTAAAGTCCTGGCACCTGGTTCTTGGTGTGAGGTCACGTGGTATGGGGGCTGGCCCACTTTGGTTTCCACCCAAACCAAATTCAAACTTTATAAAAACGTTCCGCCACACATATAGCAAATGTGATCCACATAGTGTGTTGGTAAGGCACTGCATTTACCCAAGGGTGGTTGCGGGTTCAAACCACAATTCGACCAAAGTTTTTAACATGCGCCAACATAACGCTGATGTCACCTTGCCACGTGGCAGCCTCTGAGCCTGCCATGTGGGGGCTTTCGATTGGCCTGCCCAAAAGGAATATTCCTCAAAATATTCCAAGGAATATTCTGTGGAATATTCTTTTTTTAATTTTTTTTGAAAAAAATTCAAAAATTAAGGGTTATTGGGCGATTTTGTTTTTGGCATAACTTCTGCATACGGAGACCATTTTTTGAACCATTTGTGGCGCTGGAATAAGGAGGACGAGCTCTATCCGGTTGTTCAGGTTTGAACTAGTTCTGAGCACTTTTATTTTTGACCATTTTACGACACTTGGTCCTGAGCTCCTGATCACACCTCCCAAATGAGAAGGCTTTTGGTCCCCAAAAGCTCACTGAATCTCTGAACTGAACTATACAGCACTTGAGGAACAGAAATATCCTCTTCTGTTCAGCCAAAAGAGCATACTGATGCCAAAATGTCCTGCCTTGCCAACTATTGTCATGGCGACTTTTTGCTGCATAAGCCAAGTACTCGTCGAATCCCGACCAAGTTCTTTCGCCAGACAAATCTAAAATTGTAGGAACCAGCAATGATACTTGCTGATATATGAGCTGAAATATTCCTCTGAACATGTGGGCTTGCCAACTATCACGATGCCCATCCATGGCACCTTCGCTCCAGAAGAATAGCTACCTCCCAAATGAGAAGGCTTTTACTGGTTGTAGCATGCTGAATGTACAACAAATGTTCATCCCAAACTCTTGGGAAACTTGCTGCAAAAACTTCTCAAAAGAATTAAAGACCCATGCTGAAATTTGAGCCCTCTTTGCTTGCATGCTTTTCCAACTCATAGAATTGTGCACAGCTTTGCACCAAATTCTTTCCCTGCACCAAATGACACCAAAGGTATCTTGTGCAACAAGAGAATCATCAACAACAATTTGTCCTGAAATATGCTGAACAATGGACTCAACCATCAACATAAAAAGTGTGTACACAACCGACACAAGTTGACAAAACATGTGCACCACAACCGACACAAGTCGACAACATAAGTGGCACAATCAACACAAGTCAATGAAACATGTGCACCACAATCGACGCAAGTCGAAAACATAAGTGGTACAATTGACACAAGTCGATGAAACATGTGACACAATCGATAATGTAAAAATGTGCTCACAAGCGACACTAGTCGACCAACAACAAGATACATTTACAAACACATGTATGTATCAAAACAATGAACTATATACAGTTCAATAAACACACCTACAACATCTATGTACAGGTGCAACTTCAACTCTTTTTTTCTAAGACCAACAGGTACATCAACCCAATAAAGACACATGTGGGTGACAAGAGCTGAAATATAGTGAGTCTCATACTCAGCTTTTACCTTCATGGCGAAATTTTTGCAACAATCATAAAAAAACATGCATACATCCAAAGTTTGTATGTACAAAAGGAGTATGTCTTACTGTGTCAAGAAGTCCATCCACTTCTTACCAAGCCACTTCAGTGGCGATTTTTGTTGCAGCAGCAGTTCTTCATGTGAATCTTCCACATCGATAATGGAATCCATAGATCCACTTGTGCCAAAGTTTTTTTCCTCAAGCTGCATGTGCTTAGGACAACTTGTTGGATGCAAGGTCCAACAATGAGAAACATGATGTCCCTTCTTTTGACAAGATTTGAAACTTTAAAGCACTTTCTGAGAAAGTTTTCTTTTCCTCTTCCGCTTCCTGTGTGCTTTCTTTTTCAACCAGCATCTTGAAGCAACATGGTTAAACCCACCACAAAATGCGCAACAAAACTTCCTCTTTTGCTACATAGAATGTCCATCCTTTTTGTCTTTGAGAGACGATGAATTAGTAGAGGAGACAACTTTCCTTTTCAGACTTTCATCACTGTGCATGTCTTGAAAACTATTTACATTTGCATGCTCACCATAAGCGACATGTTTACCCTCTACTTGCTGCAATGATGGCTTAAAACAATGGCAATAATCCTTAAAACAATTTTGGCATATATTCATTTGAGAACTTGGGATAAAGGTTCTTTTTAAATTTGCATCACATGCATTCAAGGATTTGAATTCTTCACCATTAAACCGTTCATATCCAAGAACAACATTCTTGGGTCGCTCCACAATTGAAATAGGAACAACCATGCCTTGTGCATGCTTGCCCAAACCTTTGCCTTCTTGATAGCCCATCTTAAACATTAATTTGGACTCCATACCTCTTGTATGTTTTTCAAAAGAACCAACACACTTTTCAATTGAGGAAATTGAAGACAAGTTTGAATGATTTACCTCAGCCTCATGCATTTTCTTGGACAAAGCTTCTTGAACTTGAAGGAGTTGTTTCTCCATGTCATGCAGTCTTTGGAGAATTATTTCCTTCTCATCCTTCATAGCCAACAATTGTGCATGAAGCTTAACACTTCTCTTTAATCCTCAATGAGAATCTGCACCATGTCCTTCACCTTAATGAACTCATTTTTCATGTCATCATTGAAGAATTTTGTGAAGGAGGAACCTTCACTTGTGGAAGAAGTTGACATTATGTAAATGGTCAATTAAACAAAAGAAACTTCCAAATAAGAGTTCTCAAAGCTTTCAATCAAATGACAAGCTTTAACCAAATGTCAAACATAAAACCCCTTCTTATTCAAGCAACCATTTGCAACCATTTACACTGCTTTAACACCTTTTGCACAATCAAATGCTCAACTCGAGCTCTAATACCATCTGATCTGAAAATGGAATGTACTTGTTTAAGGGTGCAAGGTATCCATTTTCCATAATTTCAAATGTGAGTTATACACTTCAAGTGACCTCTAAAAAGGTGAAAACTTCCTATTTCTTATACAGAGATAGACTGTAGGGGCATTCACCGGAAATGTCACCTCTAAAGAGAGGATGAGTTCCAGAGGCTACCTGGCCCTCTACAGGCTCTGCCTAAAGAAATAGCAAAGTAAACACTTAGAAGTCTTTGACATACACATACTTGAAGTTTGATGTCTTGCGGAATAAGACAAATAACTTTGTGTAGCTAAATAGGTGATTATGTGTGTATGCCAGTTATGTATATTTGTTGTTTAACACTTTATATCAATTTTGTTTAGCATATCATCTTCAGCAAATAAAGACATCAAAATGATAAAGCAGTTCACCCCTTCTGGGCTGCATCTGCTGGACCAAGCCTCTCCAACTAGGCTTGTCCTCTTGTATTAAAAATGCTACAAAGGCTAATACAAGAATATGAATGTCTCAAAAGACTGATCTGACTATAAATACAGAATCAGAAGATAGGAATTAGCTAAACATGCTCTTTCCCAAGCACTAAACAGTGAAATTGTACTTGATACAATACTTTCCTCAATTGGCCCTAGTGGCCCTTTAAAATTGCATGGAGAATTTCGAGGTGAATATGAACTCAATTGGTTCTAAAACCTCTGCCATTAGACTCAGAAGGTTGAAAATAATAGACATAGGCTTTTGAATCACCAAAAATGGATGAACACAACCCCCAAACAGCTCAAGCATTGAAATGGCCCTGGTGGCCCTGAAAGCTTCCCTGAAGCTAAACAGTGAGAAGAATGCCTCAAAAAGAAAAAAGAGCTGTAGAAATGGATTCAGAATGCTGAAAACCTTCAGGAATGACCTTTTTTCCACATTCAATGGCTGCACAATTCCCAATGCAGCTCCCAAACTGATTTGGCCCTGGTGGCACCTGGAACTTCCATGAAGCTAAAACACCTGTAAACGACCTCAGATGGCTGCGAAACCTATGCCAATGGCTTCAGAAGGTCGAAGAGGCCCAAAATAAAAAAAAATAAAAAAAATTCATCCAAAACGGACTTTCCTAGCCAAAGTTATGGCCATTTACTCCCAACTGCAGTTGCCCTTGAAAAACTCTAGTTAACTTTAGTTACGGCCAGATAGGCCCGCCAAATATGGCGGGACTGCTAATTTTGGCAGTCCGCCAAACTTTCCGCCAACTAGACTGTTAGTTAACGGCCAGTAAATTCCGCATGTGGCCACAAAAATCGGGCTGGTGGTTTGCATTGGATTTCGTGCTGGCGGTTAAAGTCCTGGCACCTGGTTCTTGGCTTGAGGTCACATGGTATGGGGGCTGGCCCTTAGGGGCTGGCCCGCTTTGGTTTCCGCTCAAACCAAATTCAAACTTTATAAAAACGTTCTGCCACACATATAGCAAATGTGATCCATGTAGTGCATTAGTAAGGCGCTGCATTTACCCAGGGGTGGTTGCGGGTTCAAACCACAATTCGACCAAAGTTTTTAACATGCGCCAACATAACATTGATGTCACCTTGCCACATGGTGGCCTCTGAGCCTGCCACGTCAGGGCTTCTGATTGGCCTGCCCAAAAGGAATATTCCCCAGAATATTTTAAGGAATATTTTGTGGAATATTCTTTTTTTAAATTTTTTTGAAAAAATTCAAAAATTAAGGGTTATTGGGCGATTTTGTTTTTGGCATAACTTCTGCATACGGAGACCGTTTTTCGAACCGTTTGCGGCATTGGAATTAAGAGGATGAGCTCTATCTGTTCGTTCAGGTTTGAACCAGTTCTAAAAACTTTCAGTTTTGACCATTTTACGACACTTGGTCCTGAGCTCCTGATCATTCACTAAGGCAAGCATGGAACCAGGTTGAAACCAAGTCAAGAGAACGGCTTGTGGGTTAGGCAGTAAAGAAAGTAAAAAAACACAAGCCAAATTCAAAAGATAAAGCTCAATCAAAGCACAAGTACCTGGTTCAATGCGATATGAGCTATTGTGATTTAGGAGGGAGGCTCCAAAACGAAGCATAGGAAAAATTTTGAATGGTGGTTGTAGCTGCTACAACATTGGAAACACATTGGTAGAACTCCAACTCTTTGTATGGAGCTTGTCTCATGTAAATTAAGTCTAACTCTTTCGAAAGTATTGTTCAATTCGTCCATTTTCATAGCTTCTTCAATAGCTTGAGTTAAATATGTAGTCTCTAACATTCTCTTTATCAGTAGCACACATACCAAGCCAAGTCAATTGAGTTATTTCGTTTGGGGATGAGGGGTATATTGATGCACAAGTAATATGGATTGTCAGAGTTTTAGTTTCATCTCTGGGGTTTCTCCACTGTTAGCAGGCTAGGCAGTACCCTGACGAAGTCACTTCAGGGACACAAGCATTGCTCTACTCCCAGCGAGCCTGGACAATACCCCGACGAAGTTACTTGCTTCACCTCTCTGTGTAGGAAGCATTTCTCTTCTTTCACCTTTATTTAATATTTTTCATTTCATTTTCATATTTCAAAGAACTATGCATAGGCACTTATTTATTTCATGAGGCAGAAGAGGGATCCTAACTTATTGAGAGCAAAAGAGGTTGCCCCTTCATAGAAGGATGTTTATATATACATCTAACATACTTGTTAGGGTTTTCCCCCTCCTTACTCTACTTGATTGGGTTGAAAATGGTTAACCAAATATAGAGAACCGATTAGAGTAGGTAGTACTAGTTAAGGGTGCAAGAGTCATGATTTCACCATGACTCTCTTTGAAGAGAACATATAGGGTATCATCAACTAGAAGAGATGCAAGATATTCATAAAGAGAGGGAACAAATAGATAACCAAGTTTTGATAGTTGTACAAGTCCTCTTGTATTTCACTCGGCTTATCTCAATAATCTAAACACAGTTTCATGTGGAGACTAATCCCACGGGTGCACAAGTAAACAAGCAAAGGAAAGAAGCAAGAAGAAGAAAAAAAGAGTAAGCAAAACAAAACAGGAAAGAAAACACTACTCCTACTCCTAAGCTAAGAAGAGCATGGGCCAACTCACGTGAAGTGATATTTCCAATCCAGCCACCGGCGCATTGGTTGACCCATGAAAGTGATAGTATGATTGACAAGGAAGATATTAAAGCATACCAACTAACAAGAAAGATAAAACAATGATAACCAAATCGTTCAAAGTTTGATTGCGTCCACAGAAAATAAAATATTAAAAGCACATGAAAGGCACTTTGCAAACGTATCATGGTGTTTTGTCACATTGCACATGGAAGAAAAATATGTAACACCTTTGAACTTGACAAATGAGAAAACATGAAGAAAGAAGCAAATTTTCATTCTACAACAGTGCTTGCTACGTATGACTCCTCCAATGCATGAACAATAGGATTGTGTGATTCTGGTGGAAGATGTGAAAACTGTGAATTTGATTGATTTTCAATGTGAACAAGAGAGTGATGAGGAGCCTAGGGAGATTCAATAGATTTATCATAAGAAGTGGAACTGACATCAAGGCTATGAGAACCTGATATAACCATTAGGCCAAGCTGAAGTGCCTTGACAGCGTGTGGATTTTCCCCTTCATCAAAAGATGGATCATCAAAGACTAGTGGCTTAGAAAGATCAATAGTAGGTAAATCAGAATCATGATCAAATGAATGAGTGAAGATATCATGATAGCCATGATCAAAATATTCAAGATGAGTAACGAAATCCTCATGATTTGACGAATCATAGAGAGGGGTTGATGAAAAACAAAAAAAATCACCCTCTGAGTTTCCAGAAATGAAAGATGAGAGATTGAGTGGATTCAAGAAGATAGATTTGTCCTCAACACAATAAAATGACAAAATGACATTCCACACATCCTATGAATGATTGGAAGTAGAAATATCCAGAGATGGATTTTCACAAGAGGAAACAGAAATGGTAGAATCACAGAAGATGTCATGATAAAGTGGACAAGGTGCAGACAGAAGGAGGTCATCCTTCACCGCAATTTCTTGTTCATATTTGATGAACCCTAGAAATGGGTAATTATATGGGCTCATTTTCCCTCCTAACTTAGCTTAATCCACCATTCTCATTAGTTTATTGCATGTTTTTTATTATATTTATGCTAATAGAGTGAGTTGGGTTGGTCATTATGCCTTGAAGTCTAATGTGTGCTTAATGCAGATTTTTGGTCAATTTTGGAGACAAAGTCAAAGGTTTAATGAACATTTGGTAGCAAATATTCAAAGAAGACAAGGGAGAGGATTTGTAGGAGGGTGTCCCCCTCATTTATGACTCCTTCCTTTGAATCCTCCTTCAGAAAGCTCGGAGCACAACCAGCCACATCAATGCATCAAAGAGATAGTCGAGCAAGTGAAGAATAACTGTTGTCTATCTCAAGTCTTGGGAGCCAAGCCTCCTTGATTTTAGGGGAGCTTTCAGGAACTCCAATTGTATAAGTAGATAGGCCTAGGGCCTCATTAGGTTGTTGGATGTTAGTCAAATTTTCACACTTTTTTTGCAGCTTTTACTCAGCTCATTTTTGAGCTTACTTCTGTGGACAGTTTTATGTAATGTGACTATTATTTTGATAATGAAGATGAAATCCTTTCTGAGCCAGCACTGAGTTCTCTCAGAGGGCTGAAGCTCTAGGGTTAGGGCCCAACCCAAGCTGTGCAACACCCTTTTTCTTTTTCTTTTTTTTCTTTTTTTTTTTTTTATCAGTTCATGAATTAGTTGTTGTTAGACAGATTTTTTTCCTTAGTAGAATAGGTTGCTTTTGGTGATTTACATAGTTGTTTCCATTTTAGTATGTTGAAGTAGGTTAAATAGTGATAAGAGAAAGATACAAAATGGCCATCAACAAAGCCTTTACCTCCTTTTCTCCCTTTGGGACCATGAGCTGAGGTCAAGACCCTCTTATTGCCACAAAAACACAGTTTTGCCTTCTCCATGCAATTTCTAGTGTTGTAGTTTGATTTAGAGGTTAATGTTTTACTTCAGATCTATTTTTCCATGCTCATTTCTGTTCTTGCAATAAATTTCCTTCCATGCTTTCCTTTCCTTTCCATATATCATTGTTCAGCATTTTCTTTTCCTAGATCATAATTTAGGTTAACATGAAGTATAGTTCTGTTTTTTGGTGCAGCGAGTTCCTTTTCTTGCTCAGTTTTGGTGTTTGATTTGCAGCTCTCTTGCAGTACACCCCTGCTCATAATAAGTCATTAAATCAGCCATCACCATCTCTTTTTCTGCATGTTCAATAGGTCATTCACAACTCCTCATAAATCTGCCTCAATTTTCTGCATTTTTTCATAAACTTTCCTCTCATCTCTTGAACAAATCCAACCATCATTCCCTTCCCTAATCCTCCTTGATGAACCTCAGACACCTTAACACATCCTTTTAGCCTTCAGCTACCTTTTCCAACCATTTTCCCACCTTTAAAACTTCTAAAACAACCCTCAGCATCATCCTGTAGATCCTCCTGTAGATCCCCTGTAGACCCCTGTAGAATTTCTTGTAGGTGACTTTTTGAAGTCCAACTGTAGGGAAAGCCTCCAGAAGGTTACCAAAGACCTCCTAGGACCCCTCCACATATTCCTACACCTCTGCAAATTCCAAAGTCTCCTCCATCGCCACCTAATCGCTGCCACATCCACAAATAGATAAATTACATGCATGACAATTTCACATAAAATACATAAAAATACATAAAAATCCAAAAATATGTTTTTTTCTCATTTCCTTCTAGAAATAGTTTGAATAGATGTATTTTACTTCCTCAGTAGGTAATGGCATTAATTTCATAGGTTTTCATCTCTTTTTCTGCAAAAGTAGGTTTAGTTGGTAAATTAGGGTTTGCTAGGTTTTGCTTTACATTCCAGTCTTCTTTCTCTTTTTGCAAGTAGAATAGCCTCTGTAGAGTAAGCTTTCATTTCTTTCATCACATTTAAAGCTTCTTCTAGAATTTATAGAAGTTGGCTTGAGCTCCTAGTGATCTTGTGCCAGCTGACCAAGTGATAGCCTGCAGTAAGAACTAGTACTTGTGCATACAACACCGTCGCTTCCAAGTTTGTTACAAACTACTGGGTTGATAAAAGTAAAGTAGGAAGCCCCAAAAGTTGTAGCATTATTGCTACAATACTGATGCTCACCAATATTCCCACACATATTCATAAAAAATGATAGCGCAGGTTGGCTTTTCAACACCAACTCTGTCCACAACTTGATCCTTGTGAACATCACATGTGGAATCCAGAATGGAATAACACAACACACCAAAATCCATAGGATCAAAGGAACCAATGGATAGAGGTTGAGCATATGAGACTACGTGACAAACATCAGGCTTGCAGTCCAAATCTGCACAGAAATATAGAGCACATGGGGCAGGAGGAGATGGTGACAGTTCAATAAGTGGGTTCACAACTTCTCCCATCTTGTCCTCCAGAGCTAGATTTATTTGATGAGAAGGGGACAGAGGGTCACTTGGGATGGAAACCTCGTCCATCTCAGATGTAGCAGCTCCAACGCTGTGGTATGTTGGGAGAGAGTCGGAATTTTGTAACTTGTGCCGATTCTCAGAGAGGTAAACAAGATATTGAATCTTCTTTCCAGAAATTTCTAATAACCTTCATCTTCTAGAAATTCAAAATAGTAATGAATAAAACGATCATAAAATTTCTCAAGTGATTCGTTAGGTGCTTTTCGCAATTTTAAAATTTTTTGATGAAGTTCTTTACATTCATAATGAACGAAAGCACGCCATAATTCTCTAAAAATGTGATCGAAAGACTGTATAGAGGCTACAGACAATGTGTGAAACCATTGCTTGAAGTTCCCTTTGAAAGTGAAAGAAAACAAACCACCAGCGATGTCATCCGAAGGGACATCATTCGTGTCACAAAATCCCAAAAAGGAAATTGCATGGATGAACTGCGGTGTTCCATTTTTGCCATCAAATTTGTATTTTGACAAGACATCTATAACATCCACTGACACATCAAAATCAACAACATGAGAAAAACATGTCGGGGTTGTGATTGGGATATAAGTCATGAATGATGTGTAGAAATTCAAGACAAACTTCAAGGGGTTATTTTGTCATCTGGCCCTCCTTCTAGTGCCAGAAATGTTGATGGTGCTAAACCCAACAACATTCATGGGATCTCCCTGGCAAGAAGTCCCAACTAGACCTCATACCATTTGGAGCAGGAGTCCCAACAGTGGGTGGTAATGTAATGCCTTGATCGTGGTAGGGCGCAAATATAAGTATGATAACTTTGGGCTGAAGAAAGTGTGTGACCTTGCAGCGAGTCAAGTGAGATGCATGGGGGGTTCTAACACACGGAGGGGAAAAGGAAGTGTTCCCCTTGGAAGCCTATAATAGTATGCATCCTGAAAGGAACAAACGATCAGAATGACATCACAAGTTGAAATGCGAAACAATCCATAAACCAAAGGGATGGGTTAATCCAACAACAAACATTCAACAAGATTCATACAATTGCATACAAAGTAGTTCATAAGAAAATGTGTAAGTTAAACAACATACATTGCTAAAGAAACCAAAATAGTCCAACTACAATAACAACAGATGCATGAAAATGTGGTGGCTCTATTATTATTATTATTATTATAAGTGAAAGTTCCATCCATATGTACACCATTGACAGCCACTAGCCCTAATAGTGGAACATTACAATCAAGAAAACCTACTCCTCCAAAGAAGTATACTCGCTCTACACTGTGGAGAAGCCAAGGCTCGTCAAAATACTCCCAAGCCTTTCCTAAGCCTAAGCCTAGCCAAAAGCTTGGCTCCCAAAATCCCCTTCTATGAGTTATGAGGTTCTATTTATAACAAAGGGTGGGGTGACCCTTGACATTCCCCTTTGTGACTCTTTGAATACCCTCATGACTCTTCAACTTCTTTACCAATAACTCATTACATTACATAGTGTCTGTTCACACTCCACTAATGACACTTGGAATTTCACTTAGAATATATTTACAAATAATATACATTTTCCACATGTACCCATGTGAGACAAAATAGTCTAGAGATAACCTAACAAGACAAAACACTATGAATCATAAGTTCGGGAAAATACCAAATCGACAACCTCCACTTGATGCTTCTCGGTCATATATTGGTACCAATATTGGTACTGTGCGATGATGTCCCCAAACTACTTGATGGTGTCTTTTTGATAAAATACTCTTGCCTCCATGGATTTTGGGTATATGGTGTTGGAACCTTTTCCCAATTCATCCTGAAGCATGTGCAACATGGTGGTTACCATGACAGGACCACCAATGTACTTCTGCATGTTTTGTGCACTCAACTCCAAGTCATCGTTGGTGGTCTCTCACCTTAGCTGGTCCAGGTACCTATCAATCTCTAGCTAGACTTGGTTCTTGTGCTTAGCCTCGGTGAGGGAACTGATTAATGGGATCTTTTGCATTCATACCATGAAATCCAAACTCTTATACAACCATGCATATAAAGCCTGTATGCTGCTAATGAACGAGGCGAGTTTCTCATAGTTCTGGATCAACATCTGAACCTTTTCTTTGTGTAGCTCTGCCTGCAACTCCATCATCTTGGCAAGTAAAGCGGGGCCCCTTTGTACTGCAATGTCCACTCTTGCACATGGGTGATGGCAACATGTATTTCCCTGAGATTTTGGACAAACCTCTTGCTCTGCTCCTAAAATCTATGTAGATGGAGAATCACCTTATGCATGGTAATGAATATGTCATAGAGCTTCCACATGGTAGTCTCAAGTGTTGATACTTTAGCAAGTATCACTTTCCTCATCTCTACCATTGTGGAACCTACACTCTGCTCTTTGGATTATTATGCCTCTTGCCTGGTTTCCTACAAGTTCTTTTCCATCTATTCATTCTCGGCTATCAGGAATTTGACATTTGAGTTTGTGGCTCCTGCATAAGCCAAAATGGCATCGGCCATGGAAATTGCATGCTTTCTAACATCTAACATTATCACCCTTTCCTTCATGAATGCAGGTGACACGTGATCATCTAGGAAATTCTTTCTCCATGCATGTACAATGTTCCTCTGCAACTCATCAAATGATATATTTTACACATCCATCACCAAATCATCATTAAGGAGAAAAACCTCTCCTTGCTCACTCGGGGCTTATTCTGACAATGGAGGTGGTGGAGATTGAGAGGTGACCTCAGGTGCTCTCAACATGAGGTCAGTGTCTTGGTCCTATGGCTCCTGCCCCAGCTCCACATTTGTCACTTCAATCATTTTCTTAATCTATTGAGCAAGCTCCCGATCTTGCATCTACTCACCCTCTTCTTCAGTTGTTGGTTGTTCTGACTCCTCAACCTGTATGGGCACTGTTTGTTCTGTCATTGCACCTTGCCTTTCTTCTTCCTCTCATTTCTTCTTCTCTTCCCTCCCCCTCCTTCTTAGCTCCTGCTCTTCCTTCAACTTCTTCTTTGTTTCCTGCAACTTCAGTTCTACTTCCTCAATCCTTTGCTTCTCTTTCTTCCTTCACTCTACTCTCTTTAAACATTTTTCCCTCTTTTCCTCTACTGCCAAAGCTACTTTCTTAGAGGTGGGATCTACTTTAATCTTGTAGCTTTGCTTAGCCTCTAGGTTCTTGGCAATCTTCCTCTTGCCCTTGTCCCATGCTGGTTTGCTCCTTATTATTGTTGTTGTTGTTTCTTCCTACGTTGCTGCTGCCGACAGAGAAACTTTCCATGTTTTGGCTCTACTAACTTGCTCGTGGAGCTTGGATTCATTGCAACAATATCTCCAAGGGTCCTCCTCGTGCTAGTGGAATGTCCTATGGATCCATGGGTTGTACACCTTTGCACATTAGTTCTTGCAAATTCCATGGGGATCATACGGATTGAAGTCTTTGGTGTTGAAATCAAACTTCACTATTTCCTTAGCTTTGGCATCTGCATCCTTCAATCTCTTAATCTCGTACAGTCCAATCCACAAAGGAAGAGTGGGCCATGGTGCCTTCTTCCTCCTATGTAGCCCTGCTGATAACCCTATGGAGATGTGATATGAGACCTCTTGCATGACCAACTTGTATGTGGCATACCTTGGTAGAGCATGCAAAGGCTTCTCTTTGCCAAACATCCTAATGTAGTTACCACTGGGTGAGGCATACCAATCTACAATGTCAAGTATTTCCTCCATTGCCTCTTGGGACATGCAAGGTGGATCCTGCTCAAAGATCAAATTGTACAACAAGATGATGAAATGGTCAGTCAACCTCGCAATAAATCCTTGGTAGCTGTAGTCGGAAAAGAAACTTGCAATAAATGTTGACGGTAGTATCTTTCGGTGTCCATGTCCAACTCATGCCAGGAAACTGATGTTGGGCACAAATTGCATCAAGTAAATATGCGGAAATGTACAATCTCGCTTGCTCCTCCTTGGATGAATTCGGGTGTTAGTCACATGGATTTTCAACTGAAGAGCCAATAGATCTTACCAATTGAATGGCCTTCCATCATTCACCAACTGGTCCAACACAACCACCCAATTTTCAAGAACGATCTTCGTGCTCTCTTGGTCATATAATAATTGACATGCAAGGATGATCAAGAACTAGTAAGCATTCCTAAGAGACTTTGTCTTGTAAACATGATTGGGTTTCATTTTGAACTTTGAAGGCTCTTTCACACAACACTTTATAATAACCATGGTGTTCACAAAGTTATGGGTGGCATAGAAAAGTGAGTCCACGGGGTTCACTGACTGAGGTAAATGATACATTTTCTAATAGTTCCCCATCCTTAAGGTGGCAAGCTCTACCCCATTGGCACTGCTCAATGTCATAGTCTCTAGATCTGTGTGTGATACAATCCAATGGATGATGTTCACACATGGGAAGGTGGGGTACTTGCATGCAACCTTGTGTAAGCCTGACCGGTGGATAATGATGTAAACCTGTAGATCCTCTAAGTCTTCCTTGATTCCTCTACAAAGGTATCCTTGATTTCCTACCATGTTAACTTCATGCACTTCTCAATGAACAACTGAGTGTCTACATAAACTGGAAAATTCACTAACACCTGCTCAACTTCTTCTACAATGCTACTCTCGACTGTATCCTTTGATGCAATTCTCTTTGAGGCCATGTTACCTTTAACTGCTAGAGAGTTGCTCAAAACTATTGTACCTAGAGACAAAGAGGACACTCATAGAATGAAAATGTTAGCTTGAAACAAAATCACTTCAAGGATCAGACCAAGCAACAAACTAGGAAAATGTTGGGAGGGATTGCGTTGCAAGCTGGAACTATCCATTGCGTAGTCCCAACAGTCAGTGGGGAGGTCTTGTTGATTGGAACTCTGCATTTCATAGTTTAGTCTGGGCACAGACCAACAGAGACTGTGAATTGCACATTCTCAATGTCCAAGGCTCGAGGTTGGATCCTAGAACTGCATAGTACACAGTTGGAGTTAGGCTTGGGAAACCTCTACACAATTATAGAAGCCAAGATCGAGGCCTTAACTCTAGAAATGAGTAGTGCATGCTTGGAAAAATGAGATTCAGGCCATGGAAGCCTAGATTTGCAGATATGAGTGAGAAATCAAATAGATCTTAAAGATAATGTGATGTTGGATGCAGATATGAGTGAATGATGATGCATGCAAGTGAAACAAGGGGAGTGAGAAATCAAACAGATCTTAAAGATAATGTGATGTTGGATGCAGATATGAGTGAATGATGATGCATGCAAGTGAAACAAGTGCAGGAATCAATCAAACAGAAGGAAATCGAAGTATGTGGAGAGAGTCGCTACAACGACGACCGTTAGTGCCAAAACTAGGTGATACATACAACACCTTGGAAAGGCTATTCAAAAATTAAAACAACATTTCTACAAGCTAAAACAAGTTAAAATTCTTGTGTTCATTCAACAAAATGAGTGAAACAACACTCTCACAAGATAAACAAACAAAAGCGATAGAAAAAAGCAGCAAAAGATGTAGAAATTCTGCTCTCTACACATCTTATAGAGAAACTGTAGATTAAACTGATTATGTAATGTACTAAAGAAAATTTTTTAATCTACTTCTACAATCAAACTTGCGGAAGCTTAATCGATTTTGAGCAAGATCAACCAGAACACATATAATGGAGAAGAATATTCAATCACACATGAAACACAGAAGAACACTGTGGGGAAAGCATCAGCTAGAAACCCTGCTATCTGTATTATCATACAAGTGGAAATATCTCAGGATTACACAAAGCTTTAGCTCACAAGCTATCCAGCTCTCAGTACAATCCCTCACTGCTACTCATAGACATAATAGATAACACATGTGCCTTCCTTCAGTCCTCCAAGACTCCTATTTCCTTATGCAGTTTCTCCTCGGTCCTCCAGCTGCAACCTGTGTGATTCTCACCTCACACACAACACTGACCTCTGAAATAACTGTGCAATCCTGAAGGAGTTAATTCCTTCTGCATGGATGAGTTTCCTTCATAGGAAAATCCCTCCAACTGATAGTACATTGTCCCTTCCTTTAATCTCAACTTGGTCTCTGTCTGAACTAACATGCATGAGTTATTTATGAGATAATATTCAGTTATCTGGAGAACACTAGTTGCATGCATGCATGCATTAACTGACTCAACTCACAATTAGTTCCACAAACTATTTGGAACTAATTTAACTAGGCTTAACTTAGATAACTAAGCTAACTAATTATAACTCAAATACAACTCATCCTTATCTCCTTAATTAAGGGATAACTCCCTCAATCAAAGGGATAATTGTTGCATCTCTTCACAAAGACTTCATGTTTGATTTTCTCCAACTAATTAACTCAAAATGAATTAATTATTTATTTTTCAAATAGCTAGTGAGACTAAATTTGAATTTTAATTCTCAATTTTGATTCAAGAACAAAAAAAAAATTGGAATATATCTCGAAATGCTATTTATAGCAATGCTATTTATAGCATTTCTATTTTTAGCATTTCTGGTTGTTATTTTCAACAAAAGACTAGAAAAGCAAGACTTACTCAGAAAAGCAACAATGGTCACACTGAAGGTTCCTTGATCTCCTCAAGAATGCAAGAGCTCCAAGATCAAATGTGAAAATGAGCTCTAGCAGTTTCGATTAAATAGATTTGGTTTATTTAGGATTTATGACGCGAAGGCCAAAAATCAAGGAAAAATCGACACTTGGCGGCAGTTTAAAAAATAACTGAAGTGCCTCCTCCGGGTTGCTAAAAATAGGTCCCTATTTTCTAGGGATGCTTTTTTTTTTTTTTTACTTTTTTCGTGAAAAGCTACCATGCATGGCTTGGATAGATTGTGTAGTTCTGGGGAGGATTGGGAAACTTATTGGCTCATGCATTGAGCAGTTTTTGAGGGAGAAGCTTCTTTGCAATTTCTAGTCTGAGTGGCTTTGGGCTGCCTCCCAGGCTCTATGCAATTTCCCAGCTGAAGGATGGTTTTCAGCTGGCTCTACACAATTTTGCATCTGAAGGCTCATTGTCAACTTGGACTGCGCAATTTCTGAGAGCAAGGTTGGTTGCCCTCAAGGATTGTGTAGTTCACTAAGGCAAGCCTAGAACTAGGTTGAAACCAAGTCAAGAGACCAGCTTGGGGGTTAGACAGTAGAGAAAGAAAGAAAACATAAGCAAAATGCAAAAGATACATCTCAATCAAAGCATAAGTACATGCTTTAGTGTGAGATGAGCTGTTGTGATTTAGGAGTGAGGCTCCAAAACGAAGCATACACAAAATTTTGGAGGGTGCTTGTAGCCGCTACAACATCTGCCTATTGTCTCTCTTTGATGTTGACAGAGTATGCCCTGGTTTGCATCCTACCCATAAGCTAGGCTTGTTGGGATTTTTTTTCCCACCCATCTTGCAAATGGGTGTTGGCTTCTTGAGTTAGATGTGAACCTTACACTATGGTAAGTTGAATCTTGCTCAAGTAATGAGATGTAGGTGTACTACCACTTGATTCTTGAGAATCAATCTGGGAAGAACAATAGAGACAATAGGATAGGCATGATCCTTACTATTTATGGTAAGTGGTATCCCTCCTATTGTCTTTAGGAAATGGGATAGGCATGATCCTTACCTTTTATGGTAAGTTGCATCCCTCCTATTGTTTGTGGATTATGGGTAGTAGCAGAGGCTCCCCGATGGTGATTATTCTAGGTGGTAGCAAAGGCTCCACGACGATGATTCTCTTGAGCATGGGCTACGGAGATGTAGATTCTAAGCCTTTTGGCTGAGATATTTTTTTTGTATTGGATAGAGGGTGGTAACTTTAGCTCCCCTATGATGTAAAATTCTTCTTCTTTTAGATTCGAGGGTGTTTAAGAAATATGAGCAGTAACAACATTTAATTTGATTATGACGAGATGTTTGAGATATGATATATGTTGCATTTGGTAATTTCTCCCTAGTTGAGAGAGAGTGTTAATTTGGAAGCTTAGGGAAAAATTCCTCCTTTGGAAAACCCTCCTCGTCAAGAAAAATCCCTTTGAGCCCTTGGAAGAATTTAATTTGGTTAGGGAAAAATTTATTTTTATGGTGAAAACCCACATGTGCATGAAAGTACACGTTGACTTTAAAGAGAAATTGGGTGCCCTTGGAAACATATAAATACAAGATAATTCAAGCTCATTTGATCATCAAATCAAGCACCTTCTTCTCTCTCTCTTCTTTGGTTTGATTTGTACAAGTTTTAAATTGGTTCATACATTTCCGAAATTGCAGGGTCCAGTCTCGACGTGTGAAGAGAAGAAAGTAATTTGGAGCCACAAGGATGGAATGAGGAAATATCAACTACAACCACTCACTTGATAGGGTTCTCCCTATGGCTAGAGAGTTATATATGAACTGATGTTTAATAGCTCCCTGCGACTATGACCTAAGATAATTTTGACCATTGACCACAGGCTTGGAGACTTTGATTTTAATCAGATTTATCTATTGGGCTCATCTCTTGGATATTTTTTGGTTGGTTTTATTGGATAGTCAAAGGATCGACCTTGACTCTTTATTAGTGAATTGGAACATTGTAATCTCTCTTTGTTGAACATTGTTTGACAATCTAATAAGAAGAAGATTTTGAAAGGGCTTTCCCATTTGTGGTTTTTCCCCTAGTATTTGACTAATCATGGCGTGTCTAGCTATTACTCGTGATTGACTTCTACTATATATTTAATTTATGATTCTATCTACAATTACTATTGATCACTATAAGATTAAATTATTTTTAAAGATTACTAATTAAAGAAAAAATTGGTCCTAAGTGATTGTAATAACATAGAACAATGGAAAATTATCAAGCACACCATGGGCTAATTTATCTTTTGGTGAAAGCTACATTTACTAGAACCAATTTCCAGTTGGGGAGATTTTATTGAAAATTTAGACTCACTAGTGTATGATTCTAAACCACCCCAAAGAACTTCTCAGATGCAACAACAGGGTTCTATTAGTGAAACACAAGAACCACTTGGAAGAAGGTCAAAGAAACATAGGGAAATTGTAGAGTCATCTAGTAGCAAGATGGAGACAGGTGTTTCTTCTGATTCCATGTAGATAGAAGACCCTAAGATGAAGGCATCCCTTGAGGAAGTGTTTGGTCAATTTAGTGATGTCTAAATTGCAACTTTTAAATGTCAACCCGGGGCTCGTAAGCTGATGAAGTGAGGTGTACTGTATGTACTTAGGCAACTATTTCTTAAGCTTTTGTCATTTTTAAATTTTTAAGTTTGTTTTCAAGTATATCTCTCCTAATGTGATGTGATGGAAATGAAATAAAGTGAGTGCAGTGTGTGAGATTGTGATGAGCTTAAAAGAAAGCTTGAACAACAACTGAAATAAAATCAACTTTTAAAGGAAAATGAAGGCATCAAATAAAAGACTAATGACATTGGCCCAGTATCTCTGCTGCTGCAAGAAAATGAAAATGAAATCTATGTCAAATAAAACTAAGCAATGTAAAACTAAAGTAAATCTACATAAAAGAAAGACTAGTCACAAATACTTTAACTTCTTCTTAATCTCTTGTCTTTTAACTGAATATATTATGTGAGAGACAATTAAAAATAAGCCAAGCAATTGTGAGTGCTTGAACAACTAAACCAAGCTGTGCTAAGTGATATTTTGGTCCTCAATGAAGATATTAAATTATGAAGAAGGAACCATCAATAGATAAACAACTTGATGTCTGAAAGCAACTATGCAAATTAACTAAATGATAGTAAAGAAATAAAGGTTGCAAAACAAGGAAGGTCAGTAACATAGACAAGATGATCACAAGTGTCACTAGTTGTGCAAAAGAAAAGAAAGAAACTGTACAGGGCACACCTAAGAAACCTGCATAACACACTGATCAGTCATGGAAAAGTGCAGAAATATAAACAAGCAGAATTCGAAATGTATGTACAGCTAACAAAACACAGCAATCAAAGACATTATATACATAAAATGAAAGAAAGAAATGCAGGAAATTAAAAGGTATTGTACAGGCCTTTAGTAAACAGGGGCCCTTTGCCTACTCCAGCCGATTCAAAGATCAATTACATGCTTAAATGGAAAACAGTGTTCTCATGTATTATGCATGAAATAGAAAATACAGTGGGAGTTCAAAATTACATTACATATCAGCAGCTAACAACTAACTATCCAGCGTTCAAAGATGCTTTATTTATAACTGAGGAAAGTGAACTAACTTAACGAAAACTAAGCAATTCGAGCAGCTGTGCAAAAACACGTAGTCTTGCTGCGTCCTCGGATTTAGGCAACGGTCGTTGTGGGCATTCTATCCACTGTTAGATTTATGTTTCCCACTATCTTCATGACTGAGGACGATGCCACCTGTTCTTCACGTGCTCTAAAACAGAACATGCAGAGCCATGCCACCGCCAATGACCTCTGTTGACCGTTGTTGCCTTCTCGTTGACCACGGGTTTTGATGACTGGTTTGGGTGATCTGGAGGGACACACACCATGTCCTTGGTTCCACGAACTTGCCCATGTGGCTCTTCTTCCCGGAGGACACC